>OU426863.1:7023009-7028009 GCA_911387685.1 Dolichovespula media | reverse complement strand
TATATATATTAGGTGAACACGCGTGTGAATGCAATTATGCAACATTAGTTTTAAACATTTCTTTTTCTCTTTTTTTTTTAATTGTTTATAACAAATTGTTTATAACAAATTATATATATATATATATGCAAGATATGCGTATATGAACGAATTAGGGAATATTATTAGTGCTTAAGAATTTTTGTTTCCAATTGTTTATAACAATAGTTTATAACGAATTGTTATTAACAAATGGGGCGAATAAATGAAGTAAATAATATCCTTTGCAACGATCCTCGTTCGAAGTCTCGACGACTTTTGGTTCCAAAGATATTTCCATTTAAAGTTGGTCGATCCACTTCGATTCAGATAATTTTATTGAATCGGGTCATTGACCGACTGAGGCACACGTAAATTCTTGGAATTTACGCACGTCCATTGACAACGTAAAAACTACTTACTACGAATGCGTACGCGCGTCAGCTGTTTATCAAAATTATGAATGAAGAATTTCAAAACGTCGTATCTTCGAAACGGAAAGTCGTAGAGACCCGAAAGAAAAACCATTTTAAAGGGAAAAATCCCCTCTTTCCACTGATATACTTCGATTATATCGATATAATAGAATAGATATCCTTAATATTTCGATTTTCCCTCCCGAGTACACATATTTCATGGAATTTTTACAAATCAATTTCCTTGAAAAATCTTAACATTTCTATATGATGTCTCGTGATTAAAAAAAAAAAAAAAAAGAAGAAAACGACTGTGATAAAGAAATATCATTTGTAATATATTGAAGAAAATTATTATAAAAATTAACGAGAGCAACGTGAGTAACGTGATATCGATCTAAAGATTTCATTATACTCGTGTACTACCACTTTGTACATTTTAAAGTACATCTAAAGTTAATTACCGACAAAAGGCAAATATTACTTTCTGCAATTATTAAAGACAGAGAGAGAGAGAGAGAGAGAGAAGAAAGAGAAAGATAGATAGAGTAAAAACGAGAAGGTAAATCGTAGAGAGAAAAATGAAGTTTTCTCGTCTTACGTTGGAGGTAACAACGTTTTCTCTGAGAATTATAGAGGCAAAAGTGTTTCGTCAACGACAACGAAATGTGAGAAATGGATGTTTGAGGTAAGACAGCTGTTGCAGAGCCGTCCGTTCGTCCGTCCGAGCGAGCGAGCGAGTACTCCAGGGCTTAACATATACATTTTACAACGAGATACAACACCACGTCGGGAGTAAGGATCGTGTGTTGGAAGAGCGAAGGCGCCAGCTTTCTCCGCAATTTGTTGCTTCATTCTTTGTCGACCGAACACTTTAACCAACTTCGCGAAGAAATCGTGATGTGTCTAGCACTTAATTAATCATACAAAGTTTTACCCACTCCTTCCCCTTGGAAATAAAGATAAGGTTAGGCGACGCACGTTAGCCACAAGGATCGAATTATATATCGATCGAATAATATCGCAATCGATTATTTTTCTTCCTTTTTCTTTGTTTTTTTTTTTTTTTTTTTTTTTTAAATAGTTTTGCGTTTAGGAAGACGACTAGTATAGTACGTAGTACGTAGATAGAGAAAGGTCGTCGCTCTACAAGCCGTGTATATATCCTCGTAAAGAGAATTCTCCGATCGATCGACCCTCGTAAATATCTTCGCGCCAACGCGAGGGGTGAGAAATAATAAGAAGGATGGGACGGAAACAACGCGAGTACGTTCAATTTACGTCCCGATGTATTCATATACACGTACGACATAGTACTCTCTCGACTATTATCGTCTGACACGTAACTGAGACGTATCGCTTATAAGAGGTGGTGTTGTTAACCTTAGCAAATCTCTCATATCAAGTACAAACGTCGAAACAAACGAGATTATTTTCTTTTCCCACGTATAGTCTCCCGTTAGGCGACACGTTGACTCGAATCGTTCCTTTTCCTTTTTTCTTTCTTTCTTTCTTTCTTTCCTTTTTTTTACTATTCCGTTCAAATATACCGGAATGTTCAACGATTATCATTATTATTATTATTATTATTATTATTATTATTATTATTATTATTATTATTATTATTATTATTATTATTATTATTATTATTACAATATTATTAAAAAAGTAACGTGACGTAACTTATGAGACAAGATTTTTCTTCGTAAGTGAGTTCCCGTGACAAAGAATCTCTCCCGCTAGCCTCACATCTAGAAAATTGGCTGTGGTTATCACCGAGAGACAGCGAGTACGATTTGTTTTCATGTAATATAAACTATATACATATTTGCAGGTACATATATATATATATATATATCAGGAAGGAAAAGGAAGTGAAAATGTAGATAGGAAAGAAAGAGAAGATAAAGCAGAGAGAGAGAGAAGACGAAGAAATTCACGGGAGTAAGATGAAAAGACAGGCGGGTTGGCTAAAGAAAAAAAAAGAGAGAGAGAGAGAGAGAGAATATGAAGAAGGGATAAAGAGGGTGAGACACTCGAAGAAATCGTGCTAGGAACACTCCGGGAGTTTCCGCCTTGTTTTGGCGCAACACTAGAAGAAGTTCCGAGAAAAGAGATGACGCTATAGAAAAAAATAAAACGACCAGCCCGTTTTCCTCTTCCTCTTCTTCTTCTTCTTCTTCTTCTTCTTCTTCTTCTTCGTCCTCCTTCTTTCTTTCTTTCCTTCCTTCTCTTCTTCCTCTTCCATTTCACTCTTGCAAGCTCCTACCACCCACTTACCGGTTCTACGTCGTCTCTCATCTCTCACCGTGCGCTCCTCGTCATCTCGCTCGTGAGTTTCTCCTCCCGTTTCTCGCGATCTTTCGGTAGGAATTATTAAAGTGAAAACATCCTTGAAATCGGGTTTGAGGTCGGGAAGTAGCGTAATTCGCGGATTGCTCATGACCGCGTTTACCTAGACTCGAATATACTAAAATCCTCTACTACGCCTAACTCTTAAACAACCTCGAGTAGATAAATGTAAGAAAATAAACTTTGCCTCGTCAAAATCTTAGCCGTATAAAATGGAAAGTCATCGCTATGAGGGATACCATTAATAATTTTACGCTCTCTTCCTCGTTTTTTCGTCATATATTTTTATATATATAGATATATATATAAATCGCTCGTGCTCGTTCTATCTTAAAACTCTTTCTCTTTACAGATTTTTATCTCGCATTGAGATTTCGCCGATCGTTTTAACCAGCGACGGATTAAAATCGATTAGAGCCCCTTCCCCCCCCCCCCCCCCCCCCCCGCTCCCCGCCCATGCACTCGAAGCGATAAAAAATTTAACGTTCCCGAACGAATCGTTTTCCGAAGAGCATGGAAAAAATTTAATTGAATATTACATATCGATATAGCTAAACGATCTTTTGCTTTCGATGGCACACAGACGTGCCCGTTCGATAAATATATATGTGTGTGTGTGTGTGTGTGTGTACATGGGTATCTAATCCTTTTTTTTTTGTTACGAATACTTCGCGCTTGCCGTACGACTAAAAACAAAAAACAAAAATTGAAATGAAATAAAAAATAAAAAAAATAAAAAAAAAATAAAAAAAGTAAAAACGAGGGAATGGAAGGGAGAAAGATGTATGTATCATCATCGGGTATCACGAAGTCGATAGAAATTGCGATTGGCTCAATTCTAGCATGCGTTTTATTCGGCTCAAACGGCGCGAATTTCAAATTTAACCGAGCCAAGCCCATTATTATGTGCGAACGGAAGTTCGTCGTAACCGGGAAGGTTCGGTTTATGAAAGAAGAGAGAGAGAGAGAGAGAGAGAGAGAGAGAAGGGATGAGCGAAAATGCGGGGAAGGGATGCGGAGGGGAGGAGAAGGAGGGCAAGAGGGTGGGCAGAACAGAGAGGGAGTAAACATGATTTACCGCGTTTTACGCTATACCAAAGCCTAAACCAAACGAGCTGTGAATAACGCACGCCTCCTTTGTATCGTCCGTCCCATTGACATCTTTTAATGAGTTATGCGTTTCATTTATTCGCATTAGTCGCGTTTGCCCTAACAAAAGTCAAAGAATATAAAATTCGCATGGATGGGATCGATTGTAGTAATGTCGTTCGAATGTCGTTGGAAAGGTTCGGAGGGAAAAGAAGAAAAAGAAGAAAAAGAAGAAGAAGAAGATTAAAAGGAAAGGAAGAAAGGAGAAAGAAGAAACAAAACGAAAAGGAAGAAAAAGAAGAATGGAAATCGCGCGAACAGGAACGGGAGATAAATTGGATGGATGACGAATATTCCCGGAATTCGCGGATAAATCTTCAAACTTTGATTTCGGGATGAAATATAAAACGGGACCGAGGGGGAAGAAAGGAATATAAGCGGTGGAGAAAGTGAGACGGAATAGGTGTCGATCGATTAAAGTCATTACAAAGTAACTTTTTCTTCGTCCGCAGGGGGATGGGATGGAGAAAGAGAGGAGGAGGAGGAGGAGGAGGAGGAGGGAAGGGAAAAAGGAAAAGACGAAAGGAAAGAAAGTAGAGGTGGGGGTAAAAAGAAAAAAGAGAGAGAGAGAGAGAACGTAAGAGACGTATAAAGCTGGAATATTCGGAGGTACTACCGACGAGACAAATGAATTAGAACGTCCCTCCTGTCCTACGACCAGAGCAGTCTCTCTCTCTCTCTCTCTCTCTCTCTCTCTCTCTCTCTCTCTCTCCCCTTGCCCTCCTCATGGTACTCCGACACAGGGCAAAAGGGATGGGTAACGAGGCGAGAGTACGGCCGCGTTTTTGAATAGCAAATCAGCAGTTAAATTCTATTTGAATAGCTTAATTTCCGGGCTCTTTACGCTTCCCTCCTGAAACGGAGGGAGTAGTAGCAGTAGTAGCAGTAGCAGTAGTAGCAGTGGTAGTAGCAGTTCCTCTTCTCTTCAGAATTCGTTCCGTTCTTCGGATGTGCACCTGTTTCATTCCGCTGGCCAACCAAGTGAGCGAAAAGAAGCTCGGAGTCTCTGTTATTCATTACTCATTAGCGATTTATTTCTCAGTTATTTCGCGCGTGTACTTTCGT
>OU426863.1:6975509-7018009 GCA_911387685.1 Dolichovespula media | reverse complement strand
TCCAACCCCGCGCTAGAGAGATTCCAAGATTCCGATGGGTGGGGAGGGGAGGGGAGGATAACTTTCGAAAGCCGAGTCCGCGTAACAATGCTCGAGGACTCTTAACTTTTAAAAGTTCGGAATAACGTACCGAAGGGAACTTCGTTACTGTCTTACGGAACGTCGAACAGGCCGTAGTACACGTCCCGCGCCATTTTTCCTGTGGTTTATCGCCGTGAACGAACGATGAAAAAAAAAAGCCGAAGAGAAAAAATAAAAGAGAGAAGAATAAAAAAGAGTTAGAGAGAGAGAGAGAGAGAGAGAGAGGATGAATCGTTGCTCTTACGTACGTCATATCGATCCTCGGGACGGCTTTTGTTCCAATGAAAATCGAAGATAACGTCCTGAGTGTATCTCGGGAACACACATATCTCGAAAAGGGAAACGGTAAGGGTGAGAATGGCGCACGACGACAAGAGTTAATATCGATTTTTGTCCTAACGATCGATAGGATCTCGATCAAATGGTAAAAACGGCTTGATCTCAACGTCTATGGGAGTATCGCGCAATCGGATGCGTTAAGTTGACATACGACGATACGCGATGTCGTCTCGTTAAACGTTATTTATAAGACGTTTTGATAAGAAATCGATAAGACGGGCGGGGGTATGGGTTATCGATGGGGGTCCGTGGGGAAGGAAAGTACTCGTCGTTGAAAATATTGCTCTTATTCGGTGACTCGATCGAAAAAGTGAAAGAGAAAAGGAAAAAGATAGAGATAGATAGATAGATGGATAGATAGATAGAGAGAGAGAGAGAGAGAGAGAGAGAGAGAGAGAGAGAGAGAGAGAAGAAAAGAGAATAAAGGGATGAAGATGTGCTTCCTACGAGCAAACGGAATTTCCCGGACGCATTAGCGACGAGAGAGCGAGAGAGATAGATAGATAGAAAGAAAGAGAGAGATAGATAGATAGATAGATAGATAGAGAGAGATGCAAAGCAGGATAGAAAAAGAAGAAAATATAGTCAAGACAAGACAAGACAAGATAAGACAAGACAAGACAAGACGAGCGACCAAGCGAGCAACCAAGTAAGCAACCAAGCAAGCAAACAAGCAGACAGGAGGAAGGAAGGAAGGAAGGAAGGAAGGAAGGATGGAAAGCTGTTTTCGAGGCGATTCAAACAGACATATTACGGCTTTCAGTTTCAGGTCAAATATTCAATCATCTCAAACGTCGAGACGCGATACCGAGTATCTAAAGTTTGAGAAGTTCTAAAGCACGAATCGACGAAACAGTTTCTCTAACGTGGAAAATTGGTTGTCTTTACGATTCTCGAAACGAAGCGCCCCGACGATCGATACTCGCGACGGATAGATCGATCCTGCGCTGTTTTCAAATTTTACGAGAAGAAAAAAAAAAAAAGAAACAAAAAATAAAACCATTCGTATGGCGTTAATGTCTCGGCGAAAGATCGTTGTAAGAGAATTCGGTGGTTTAACTTGAAAATTTATTATAGAGAACGCGTATACACGCGCGCGCGCGCACACACACACACGCACGCACACACACACACACACACACACACATAAACGGACACATACGATCATTCGAATATATCAAAAGTATGAAAGAATTCGATAGACTTTGTCGGTCAAAAAGTTGAGATAACTTTTATGATTTCGTAGATGTTCCACGATAACGTTCGATTCTTCCTTTTCTATGTCTTTTTCTCTTTCACTCTTTCTCTCCCTTTTACTCACACATACACACTAACACACTCTCTCTCTCTCTCTCTCTCTCTCTCTCTCTCTCTCTCTCTCTCTCTCTCTCCAATGACGAGATGGGGCGTGAAAAGTTCAGGACTTCTATTTACGTTTCGCTTGTGGAGCGTGAAAGTTGGAGCATATTTCGTTCGCCTTGCTGACTCTTCATGGTTCCCTGTGGAATAAGGCAATGATATACGGTGTGTCTACTTCAATACTACACTCGAACTACACCGTCGATCCGTGAACGATACAAAATTTTCGTGTTAGGTGGTAAAAGCAAAAAAAGGGGATAAGACGAGGTAACATACCTCTTTTTGTGCTTTCCTTTTTTGTTCATTTTCTTTCTTCTTTTTTTTCCTCTCTATCCCCGCTCGTCTACGTCTCTTATAGTTAACGAGTAATATCGATTATAATTTTTTGATGGAAGTAAAAAAAAAAGTAAAAAATAAAAACACAAAAAACTAATCAACGTGATCCCGTCGAATGGCTGATCTATCGTTTGTAAAAGAGAAGAAAAGAAAATAAAAATAAAGAAAAAATAAACAAAGAGAAAAGAAAAAATATCGAGAAAAAAGCGAAAAGAGAAAGGAAAAAAAATAAAAATAAAAATTAAGCCTTTTCACACACACACACACACACACACTCTCTCTCTCTCTCTCTCTCTCTCTCCCTCTCTCGAATATTCTCATCGAATATAATACAAAGCGGGAGGGTCGATATTTGCCAGGCTAACGGACATTTTTCTCGTATCTTTTGTTCATGGTTCCTCTTCTCCTATTTTTTTTTCTTTTATATATATATATATATATATATATATATATATATACATACAAACACATGCATGCATATATAGTAAGCGAAAAAAGAAAGAGAGAAAGTGTCAGAACATCGGAAGTAAACAAGCAAAGAGAGAGAGAGAGAGAGAGAGAGAGAGAGAGAGAGAGAGACAGAGACAGAGAGAAAGAGAGAGAGAGAGAGAGAGATAGAGATAGAGGAGACTTTGGTCGCAGCCGATGCCTCTTTTGTTGCTCGCGCGCGTAGATTATGGATGGCGATTTAAGCTCGACGCCTAATCCATCACCGTTCGTCCGTGTACCTGTGCGTATCCACCTAGCTACTATTATCCTATGCATGAAGGATATAGGAGTGTGTGTGTGTGTGTGTGCGTGTGTGCGTGTGCGTGTGCACGTTCGCGCGCGAGGAGTTAGCGTATATACACGTATGGGATGAATATGTCTATGTGAACCGATCGGGTTATGGATTTTGTTAGCATCGGACCGAGTTAACGAGGCTTTGTCGAAGAGAGATAAAAGAGGAGTAAAAGAGGACAGAAAAAAAGAGAGAGAGAGAGAGAGAGAGAGAGAGAGAGAGAGATTTTTTCTTGTCGTTGCTTCGACGAACGAGAGAAAAAAAAAGAAAAAAGAAAAAAGAAAAAAAGACGAAGAAAGAAAAAGAAACGAAACGAAACGAAACGAAACGAAAATCAAAAACGAAACGAAAAGAAAAGAAAAGAGAAAATATAAAAAGGAAAAAAGAAAGGAGACATCGCAGCTAGTAATTTTCATGTAGCAAGAACCCCGATGCTTCTTTCTAACGAATATAACACGCGCGGGCGCGCGCACGCACACACACACACACACACACACGTACGTACGTACGCGTACGTACGTATAAAAAAAGTGTTACCCTTCGTGATATTCACCCGTAATACGAATAAAATAAATAATATTAATCGCAATAATAATAATAATAATAATAATAATAATAATAATAATAATAATAATATCGGCGAGAAGTATTCGATGAAATTTTTCAATCCTTATTGTTTCAATGAACGTTCCATCCCAACGAGAGAATCTCGCAGACATCGTTTCGATACTAAAAAACTTTCCAGTTACGTTTCTTTCTCTCTCTCTCTCTCTCTCTCTTTTTCTCGCAATAAAATAGAACATCTTATAATAAGAAAGTAAAAAGTATTCCGACGAAAGGAGGAAAGATCGGTCGATTAAACGAAAAGCTTCCAACATTTCTTTCTTCCCTTTTCTATTTCGGATTCAACGTGATTTAACGATTTCGATCGTAGACGAATACTATATACCAATGAATATCCTCTCTCTCTCTCTCTCTCTCTCTCTCTCTCGAAAATACTGTTCGCGCGGCAAAATCGAACAGCAAATTCCGTCGTTGAGTCTCTCGCGGCATGAAACTCGATTTTTCGACTATCCTAAAAAAAAAAAACAAGAGAGAGAGAGAGAGAGAGAGAGAGAGAGAGAGTGGGCAGGAGGGAGGGAGGGAGGGAGGGTTGGAGAATACAAAAAAGAGGGAAGGAAAGGGAAAAAAAAAGTGCAAAAACAAATAACGCGGCCAGGTGCACAAGCTCGTACGGAAATATTCGACGCGTCCGTCCCTCGCTTTTTACCTTCCCCTATCCCTCGTCAATCTCATCCAACCCCATCCCTCTCCTCACCACTCCTCTCCTCTCTACACTTCTATCGTCTACCCTAACCTAACCTGCCCCCCTCATGTTTGCAAAAATATTTCGTTTGACCCGGCAAATTAACGGGTACTCGTCTCCCATGGTGAATTGATTTCGATCTGGGCGCGTCAACTATAAACGCGTACTCCCGTTCATTGATTATCGCGATGAAACGTGGAATCAATACTGTAATCGTGCTATACGAATATAAAATACAAATAGCAAAGGTATGGGGTGTTACCGTCATTAGTAAATACTGAAAGAGTTGACGTGTCCTCGGTACGACAAAAATGATCGATTGAGGGATATACGTAAAAGAGGATACCAATCTCTTTTTTATTTATTTAAAGGGGAAAAGCGTGTGTACGTGCTTGTGTGTGGGTGTATGTGTGTGTGTGAGAAAGAGAGAGAGAGAGAGAGAGAGAGAGAGAGAGAGAGAACGAAATAAATGTCAACGGAATTAACGAGTATGTATGTCAAAAGTGATATCCGGATTATATATATATATACATACATATATATATATATATATATATATATATATATATATATATATGTATATATAGTCAAGGAACTATGTACCGATGTGAAAAAAAAAAAAAATTGAAAAAAGAAAGAAATATTATACGTGAAAAAAGATCAACAACACAGCGTGAAAAAAATGATAGAAATAAAAAACAGAAGAGAGAGAGAGAGAGAGAGAGAGAGAAGATAAAATAAAGAAATAAAGGAAAAGAAGAAAAAAAGCGAGGGAAAGGAATCCGAAAGAAAGTGACGAGAGTCGAAACGGTGAAAAGCACGACACGCATAAAGTATTACACTACCGGTACAATATTGAATATAATTGATAACGGAGAGGAGAGAGGAGAGAGGAAAGAGGAGAGAAGAAAGAGGAGAGAGGAGAGAGAGAGAGAGAGAGAGAGAGAGAGAGAGAGGAGAGAGGAGCGTTATCGAGCGAGAAACTTAAAACTCCTTTTCACCGTCGCTTTTACACACGGAAGAGTAACACCAGAAGGGTAGGGTAAGAGGAGGGAATTGGTGGGTAGGGGGGAGGGGAGGGGTAGGCAAGCATACCGTATTCATCGAGGCGCAAGCTCGGTCTACATTTTTACAGGGAGCACGGAATGAAGCGTTATAAAGCGGTCTTCCCGCTTCGCGTGGCTCTCGTGTCGCCCTTCCCTGGGTAGATTCTACTCAACCACCCACTCACCCACCCACCCATCCACCCACCCATCCACCACCCATCTACGTACGTACGTACGTACGTACGTAGGTACGTAAATACATAGATACGTTGATACGTAGATAGGTCGGTACATTACTAATACATAATACGTAAACCAACACATACGCGAATACTTTTAACCTATCTACCTATACGTTAAGAGGATCGCGTGCGTTAGAGAAATCGAGGGAAAATGCGGCTCCGAGGCCCGATGGAATTTCCCCCTTTCTCGTGGTATAACGTATAAACGAAAATGCATACACCAACGTAATAGACGTTGCACGTTGCACGTGCACATTCGCAACGCTAAATTCCAACGTACCAGATAGATACCTGAAAAGCCCGTGCATCTCAGTTTTATAACGGGTGGCGCTTCCTTTTCCTTTCGGCTCGTCGCAACGACGACGACGACGACGACGACGACGACGACGTCGTCGTCTTTCTTTCCTTATACATATATTAGAAGGGGAAAAAAAGAAAGAGAGAGAGAGAGAGAGAGAGAGCAAAGGAAAAAAGAAAGATTCAAAGTTCGAGCTTGCAAAACGCGAACGGTTTCAAGAATATCACCGAGCAAACTGCAAATCGATTTAAACGCTCGAAGGAGTCGTTACCGGCGTGAAGTCTACGAGGTATCGTGACGCGCGTGCATAACTTTTTCCCCTTACGTATTTTCGCACGGGTTAAAAGAAAGTCAAACGTTTTTCCATCCCCCATCGCCCTCGAATCTCTCGCAGACGAAATATATCGTGTTTCTATGTATGTATGTGTATACATATATAGAAAAAAGAAAAGAAAAACACACAAAAAAAAAAAAAACCAAACGAAATTCCTCTCGTTTTAACGATAAATTCAACGTCTAAACGATTATCTATCTAAAAGATAAGGGATATTTGGTTATCGGAATAAATGAATGAGGACGGACGAAGGAAGCTAGTAATTTTCTTAATCTGCACGGGGATTCCTTTTTTCTTTTCTCTTTTTTTTTTTTTTCTTCTTCTTCTTCTTCTCGTTATACTTTCACGGAATAAAAGAGAAAAAACGAGCGAACGAGAGAGAGAGAGAGAGAGAGAGATAGAGAGAGAGAGAGAGAGTGAGAGAAAAGATGACTGCTAGGTTGAAAGTAGGTCCGAGGGCAATAAATTAATCGACCGAGCGTTTCCGCTGGAAAGAGAAAAAGGGTGAGAAAAAGAAATAGAAAGCGAATGAAAGAGAGAGAGAGAGAGAGAGAGAGAGAGAAAAGGGATAAAGGAAGCGAAGGGCCAGCAAACGCTACGAGGTCGCCCGAGGGCAGCAGCATTGAAGCTGTCGGTGAGCTCGACACTAGCTCGAGCTAACACCCGTTGCAAATATAAATCGTTCGGATGCCTTCGTCGAATGCGAACTACGACAAAACGCGCAATCCTTTCAACGGAATCCAATTTTTCGAGGCACAAAAATTGCCAGGAGCGATCGATCGATCGAATGCTAGCAAAAGAAATAAGGTACGAGTGAAGGTACAGGTGAAGGTGCTCTTAAAGGTGTTGGACGAATGGTAAAGGAAAGTTGGGAGTGCCCAACGAGAAAGGACGACGACGACGAGGACGACGACGACGAGTTCACTTCACAAGAACCGTCCTTTCGAAGGATTCAAGATTTACTGTTCGATTTTTCAACGATCGATTCTTTTCAATTTCGTTACTTTTCTTGTCTTTTTTCCTTACTGTTTTCTTTTTCTTTTTATTTTTCTTTAAATTAATAAATAACTCGTTAAAAATAATTCGTACATTCGTGATCGTTCGCACGAACTTCCGTCAAACATTATAAATAATATTACTGAGATATTCGACACGGTTATGTGTATATACATATATATATATATATATATATATATATATATATATATATATATATATATATATATATATGTATGTATATTTTGAATTCAAAAAATATTATAAAATAAAATGTTGGTCTAAAAAATGCTCCCACTACTCGCAATGTATGTAGATGCGGATAAAACTGGCGAATTTTATACGACAACAGCCGGCGCACCCAGCTAATATTTTACGCTCGACTCGAAGGGTTTGTTCTACATAAAATCTGTAACTTATAAAAGTGTTCACGATATTCTCGACGAAGGAGCTCGACATAAACGAGTCTATAAAGATACATACATACATACATACAATACATATATATATATATATATATATATATATATACTCTCTTGATAATCTCAGGGATTATCCTTAAAAGTGATTTGATTGATAATTAATTAGTACGTCGAAAGAAGACACGATTATATATATATATATAAAAAGAGAGAGAGAGAGAGAGAGCGAAACACTGATTACCATGAAATGAAATATACTAGATAACATGATGAGAAGCCGAGCGGATTTGCCGGTATAACGACGACGAATTTGGTTGGCAAATCGCGAAAACAGCATTCGGCTTCACGGGACGTAAAACACGATTTGAAAAGGCAAGTTTGCAAATGTGTGCGCTTACTGGACCGACACCGTACTTACGTACGTGTACGTCTACGTTTACGTCTACTTACGCGTCGTACATACAAACACGTACCTATTTTACGATTCAAAACAAATAGAGAACGAATGAGTAAGCCTAAATGCATGGGGGATTACGAGAAGCATAATAAATTCGTGAAAAAGAGTTGGGCGGGAGTGAGGGGAGGGGTGGAGGAAATTAAAACAAGACGAGAAGAGAAGAGAAGAGAAGAGAAGAGGAGAGGAGAGGAGAGGAGAGAGAAAAAAGAAAGGAAGGAAAGAAGAAGAAGAAGAAAAAAAATCAGAAAAAAAGAGGAGGAAGAGAGAAGAGAAGAGGGGAAAAAAGTAAAAAAAAAAAAAAAATAAATAAAAAAAGGACGGTAGAGAGCCGGTCCGAAGAGCGGTGCAACGAAATTCTTACAATTAAATCCTTTTCACGAAGTTCTCGACGAGTCAAAGGAACAGAAAACGAAAAAGGGAGGACAAAAGCGAGGAGAGCAGATCAAGAAAGTAATGTGCGCGCGTTTTACGTTTACGCGGGGATTGTGCCCTCTTAAATCCTATATAAATCGTCGTTCTATATACTTCTTCTTTATCTCTCTCTCTCTTTTACTCGCTTGAAAAAAAATTCCTAGGAAATGTCTCTCCATCATCGGCCCGTAAATACGAAATTTTGTTTGAATCCATTAGATCCGTACTAACCATCGAATCGACCGATCCCAAAGTATCGCAATGGAATAAGGAATAATCGTATGGAATTATTAAATTTAATTCTCTACGACGACCACCCAATCACCCCCGTACTCTCAACCACCCCCGTACTACCAACCACCCCCGGAACCCTATGCGTTCGACGTAGCTAGCGTTGTTCCTGGTTACAATAGAACGCGTTACTCTGCCAACGCGGTGACTTTCCCTCCCACCCCCGCTCCACTCCACCCCGGCTATACTAGACGAGGGAAACCAATTTGAGAACGCGGAATGAAAGACATGTCGGAAACAAAAGCAAATCCGATCGCGAGTGCATACTGTGATTATACAATCGACGAATTTTCCGTTCTCTCGGGGTTAGGGATGGGGTGAGGTGGGTGAAACTCGATATTTCATTGGGCGCGTTCCTTTGTGCATTCCTCCTAGAATCCTGATGTTGACAATACAAACGTGCATAATGAACGCGTACCAGCTTCCATATTTCCTCTCTCTCTCTCTCTCTCTCTCTCTCTCTCTCTCTCTCTCTCTATTTCTCTCGTTCTTCTTCTTCTTCCTCTTCTTCTTTCTCCCTTTACAATACGAGTCTCCTATTACATTATTTTCCATTATATTTTTACATCATAGTTACAGTTACATGCATTACATGCATTACGTGCATACAGGCTTAATCTGCGTACGTATATGCACAGGTAAAGTAAAGTATCCATAGATACGTATCAAACTTACGCAAACGTACGTACACGCGTGCATATACGCGCACACGTACGCGCATGAATTTAATGCGATTTCGTAAATGAAATTTCCCATCGG
This sequence comes from Dolichovespula media, assembly GCA_911387685.1. NCBI lineage: Eukaryota > Metazoa > Arthropoda > Insecta > Hymenoptera > Vespidae > Dolichovespula > Dolichovespula media. The sequence continues at coordinate 7,008,551 of OU426863.1, read as the reverse complement.
GTCTCGATCCAATCACGATTTATACTTTCGCCCTTACTTCTCGAGAGGATATTCCGTTTGAGTCCGGTACGGTTCGAAAAGTTACATCCTCTCTCACGGACAACTGCTTCGAGTGCTATCTAGCAAAAGATAGATAGATGTATGTACGATTCTGAAGAAGAAGAGGGAGAAGAAGAAGAAGACTCGTAAGAGCTCGCAAAGGCTCAAAGTTCTCGCGGTAAACAAGCTTGTCCAAATATTTTTCCGCGGTGGCCTCACCTCCTTCTACGCTTTCTCTCTCTCTCTCTCTCTCTCTCTCTCTCTCTCTCTCTCTCTCTCTTTCCTTCAATCCATCCGCTATAGAAAGCCCTCGAACGAGCAATAGCTACGGAACAATTGGAGAGATTTTTACGAAAGCTCGATCATTCCATCTCCCTCTTAAAGTCTGCTCCCTTTTCTCTCTCTCTCTCTCTCTCTCTCTCTCTCTCTCTCTCTCTCTCTATCTCTCTCTCCCCTACGCTTTGTAGACTCCATCAAATCGATCGAACGTGAAGTATCCTTTTATCCACCCTCCTACTCCTCCACCATCAACTCCGACGAGCCCGCGGCCCGGTTTCCGCCATTTCACAGGTCTCTCTTTGCAAGCTGCTTGCACGAGTACGAACATTCGCAGTCTATGCGTTGCACCTTATCTGCATGCTTCAGGCCGGCTCGACAATGCTTAATCTACGTGTGCACGAGACTCATGCGTGTTTACGTACTATGTGGCTCTAGGCAAGTACGGACACTGAGAGAGAAAGAGGAACAGAGAGAGAGACAGAGAGAGAGAGAGAGAGAGAGAGAGAGAGAGAGAGAGTGAGAAAGGGGAAAATCGACTCTCCGTCTCATCTATCTCTACTCTACTCTACTCTACTCTCTCTCTCTCTCTCTCTCTCTCAGTCTCTCAGTCTCGCACCCATACACACCCACACCTACTCCCTTTGGTCATATCAACGCGAGAATGGCGCTGTTTCGTGTAGCATCGAAAATGAGCGATTATGATGTTCCGTGCGAAACTGTGTCTGAAACTGTCGGTTCATGAATTCGGTGGATCCCAACAAGTACGCGCTCGATGTGCATTCATGTATACGAGATCCTTTATATATATATGTGTTAAACATTATATTCCGTAGTTCTGAGTGCAGAGAGAGAGAGAGAGAGAGAGAGAGAGAGATAGAGATAGATAGAGAGAGAGAGAGAAAGAGAGAGGAACGATAAGATGAGAAAGCGTGGATGAAGTGGTGCTCTCGGGATCGTTCGAAGCACGATTAACGAGAAGTTTGTATTTTATATTGTTATGAGATAGTCTATAACAGATAAGGTCTTTGGTGTACCATTAAATCTATGAAATACGAGGGTCTACGTTTTACACGACCGTCGAATGGTCTTTTGAGAATAATGGCTACGTGAGAGTTAACTCCCCGAAGTCTTGGGATTTTTTTCTTTTTTTTCTTTTTTTTTTTTTTTTTTTCTTCGAAAGATTTCTCGTTTTTCTCCAAAAAGTTCTACGTAAAAGTACTTTTTTTCAATACTTTCTGTCTCTCTCTGTCTCTCTCTCTCTCTCTCTCTCTCGTTCCTTCTCTCGCTCTTGTAATATTTACTCGAGTATATTTATCCCCGCGAACGAATGTAAGAGACACAACGAGAGCGGATAATCCATAAGAATGGAGGCGATCGGTACGAATGTTTTATTAGAAGAAGCATTAACCTCCGAAAGCCGATACTAGACGGAAAGTCGATAAATAGCGAGCCTACGGATAAGATTAATTAACACTCGGTACTTTGTGTAAATATCCGCGCGTCCTTTCGATAAAACACACCCACGCTTATCCATTTATCGCATACTCCACGAATCGGATTTCCACTATTTTAGAATTGAAAGATCCGTCGAAGGAGGAGCTTATTTAAAGGGTCTACACGAAACGATACAATAGGATATATATATATATATATATATATATACACATAAATAAAATCAAAAAAAAAAAAAAAGAAAAAAAAAACAGAAGGACCTAACGAAGCAGAGATAAGCAAAAATCGAAGAGTAGTAAAAAAGCCCTCGAGCGAGCCCGATGCGACAATTTTCCAGAATGCGGTTGCCGCATCGAAATAAGGATAAACAAGTAGGTTTTCGGTCGCGTCCCACTTTTTTTTCATCCCTTTCATCCAGTTTCCCCGGTAAAGAGCTTCGGTCCACCGATGCCGTGGCTACTGTTATTCCCTTCTCTCCCTTCCCTCTCTCCTCTACCCTATATCTCTCTCTCTTTCTCTCTCTCTCTCTCTCTTTTTTTCTTTTCTTTCTTTTTCTCTTTTGGTTGCCTTACTCCACGTTTTGTCATAACCTCCCTGCGTTTCCCGTTCCTATGCACTTTGTTTCGGTGGTCGCAGAGCGACAAGCTTACGAGCGAACGAAGAACAAAACGTGCTGCAGTACTCTCTCTCTCTCTCTCTCTCTCTCTCTCTCTCTCTCTCTCTCTCTCTCTGTCTCTCTCTTTCTCTTTCCTTCTCTTCATCCACCGTCGTCATCGTCGTAGTCGTCGTTATAGTCGTCATAGTCGTCATAGTCGTCGTAGTCGTAGTCGTAGTCGTCAGGCGACGCTATGCTTTTTCGCGAATCCACAGCCGCACCATCCTCGGTTCCGCTACTGGTTTTAGTTGGCACCGTTAAAGAGAGAGAGAGAGAGAGAGCGAGAGAGAGAGAGAGAGAGGGTGCACCGGCAACCAACCGGCGTATATAACCATACAGAATACGTATACCGACACGTTTGTGTTTCTAAGTGTACGTTAGTGGCGATGCGGCAGTCCGACTACGGGTACGAACTCGGGCAACCGTCGGAGCTATTGTTTCGAATTAACATTAGCAGCTTTCCGCGCCCATGGAATTTCGTGCGAGTCGCAAGCTGCTAAGCCTGAACCGCAACGGTTCCGTTGGCCGCGTTCAACTCGACTCGACTCAACTCAACCCCCTACCCCCACCCCAATCCCCCGACGTCACCCCCCGAAACAATGAAATAATCGTTGCGGAATACGCGCAGCTTAGATAATACCCCACCTTGATTCTTCGATACGCCTCGTTTCTATCTTCCTGTCTTTTCGTTTTTATTTATTTATATAATATATATATATATATATATGTATGTGTGTGTGTGTGTGTTTTTGTGTGTGTGATAGCATAGTAGAGAAGTTTTCGAAATTTTATTAATTCTTAATTCTTTTTCCTTCCTTTTTTTTTATGTCAAAAATCTTTTTCGATCCTTTTCTTCTCGTTATTCATACATATATATATATATATATACACACACACACACACACGAACGATTTTATTCCGTCTCTTTTTCTCCCGTACGCGTGACACGCATAAAGAACAATCATCGGCTTCGAATCGACCGATCGACAAAGACAAAATAAATCCATCCGAAAACAACGTTACCGGTCGTATTTACTCAGTGCACTCCGAATCCATACAAACGCGTTGTAACGATCTGCACGCTTTAAAAGCCGCTTTCGCTTTGAAGCTTCGATCGAGTTGCTTCGACAAATATTTACCATTTAAAGATACTAATTCGCGCGAGCGCATTTATTTCCTAATGCTATCTTTAAATGCCATCATACGGTACGTTCATACTCGATCTAGTTTCATTCCGCGTATCTAGTTTCACGATGGAAATCCTCTTTTCTTTTTTATCTCTCTCTTTTTTCCTTCGAATCTAAACCGAATCGATTTTCTCTCTCTCTCTCTCTCTCTCTCTCTCTCTCTAATTTTGTTTTATTTTCATTTAAAAAGGGGAATACGATTTCAGAACTTGTATCAACGTAATGTATTTAGAAAGCACTTGAAATTTGTCAGACGGTATGTCCCGTCGGCTGTACCGCCAAACAATCGGCTGATTTCGCAGGATTATCGATTTCCAATGTTTACCGTATAGAAACAATAGCGAGGACAATATTTGTCGTTGTTGAATCGCTTTAACATGAAAACGTAAAATCGAATTTATATATCCGTGACGTATTCCGCCACGTTTCTACCTAAGACGTTTCGTCCATTCGCCGATTGAAATGGATCGTTACATTTGTAATAGGAACGTTCGTTTCGATCACGGAGGAATCCGTTAAAATTATTTAGACGCGCTTGTTTACGAATGACGAAACGAAACGAAACGAAACGAAACGAAACGAAACGATAATACCTTTTTAGAAACGATAGAAACAACGAACGCATACAGCCGGTTATCCCGTCGATGCGAACTCGATTTTATAAACACATATGCCCGCCGTTGTATAAGCTGATCATGCGTAAAAAATATCAATGAACGAATAAACCCGATGATCGTTTAGTATACACGACCACAACCACCACCACCACCACCACCACCAACATCACCAACACCGTCATCGTCGTCGTCGTCGTCGTCGTCGTCGATAGTTTATTTTCAATTGTTCCGCGACCAATGTCCCGTGTTTAAGCTCTAATAATAAAATGGAGATTATACGATCGTTTCGTACATACGTTTTGTAGGCGTTTATATACCATTACGAGGCGATAAATCTGTTTTTGCGTGTTCGCTCGCATGCAAATCCATTGCTTTTTCTTTTTTTTTTTTTATACGGTCCTTTGAAAATCAAGATCCGCGCGCTTTTAAGCGACGTTTCGAAATATTTACGAATTCAACGGTTTCGATTTATTATTAATCGGCGGAGGGTAGCGAAGGAGAGTGGTGGAAGGAGAACGGGGCGAAAAAGTAATAATAAAAAAAATGAAAAGCAAAAAGAAGGAAGAAGGAAGGAAAGGAAAAGTAAAATGTCGGAAAAACGAAGTCGACGCGATATCGATGAAACGGGCAACCACCATCGGTTCTTCCTCCTCCAAGCGTATCGTTCATTCCCCTGTTATCCGCTTTCCCGAAGTATCCCCCTTCGCATTTTTATTTCGATGTCTCGCAGTAGTCGAGCGTTTTACAACCGTCCTAACCAGAGAGAAGACCACGGTTGCTTCCGGTAGAGGGTGACCGACTATTGGACATTCCACTCCATTTGCAGGACCTTTAAAATTGTAATTTATCTCTCGTTGTTTTTAATTAAATTCCTCTCCTCCTCGACATTCCTCGTCTACGCCCGCGACTATCGTGCTTCCTACATCCCGTTCCTATCCTTTTTATTTTCTTCCTTTTTTTTATTTATTTATTTATTTATTTATTTTTTTTTATATTACTTGCATGCGCGTATTTTTCTCTTCTCCCCGTTTTCTCTCGTCCTCACTCTTTCGCCCCTGCTTTACCCTATCGTTTTTTTATTGTTTTCCGGGGAAAAAACCTTTTACGCCTTAGACCGCCGCCTATCAACCTCCTCCTCTCCTTTCCACCCCGCCCCACACACACACACACACACACACCATCCCGATCCATCCCCACCACCGTCCGCAAAATTTTGTCGATTATTCGGGAAAAATTTACGACGAAAGAAACGAGGAACGATAACCGATACGCCCCTGGCATTCTGACAAGAATTTTTTTGTTTTGTTTTGTTTTGTTTTGTTTTGTATCTCCCCATCGACTGATATCCCCCAGTTCGGTGTACAGTCCTTGTTTTAAACTCATTGCCCGATATGCAAAAGGATTGGATTTTAATATTAAATTTTATTCGAGTTCGAACGAAAGGACGTATATACACTCGAATGTTACAAACGTATATATATATAGACACACACACACACATACACATATGTTATGAATATAAACGCGGTGCTCTTTCGAAACAAACGGGAAATAATGCTAACGCGACCGAGATAACGATTTTCAACTTTGAAATTCTAGAGAAATGAAAAACGGTGGAAAAGAAAAAAAAGAACGAAAAAGGAAGAACAACGAGAGAGAGAGAGAGAGAGAGAGAGAGAGAGAGAGAGAGCGAACGGATAAAATAAATAAATAAATAAATAAAAAAAAAGAAAGAAAGAAATCACGAAACAAAAAAAAGGGAAGAGTCCGTAGGATCGAGTATATTATATCTACCCGGTAGAAATATATTCGCCGGTAATAAATTCTTGCGAAAAAAAAAAATACGAAATAAAGTCCAAATGAAAATGATGGATGGATGAAGGGGGTATGAAGGTAAGCGAAAGAGAGAGAGAGAGAGAGAGAGAGAGAGAGAAAGTAAAAACAAAACCAAACGAAATTAGAAGAAAAAGAAGGAAAGAAGAGAACGTAAAAAAAAAAAAAAGAAAAAAATAAAAAAAAAACAGGATAGGACCAGGAGTATACATTTCGAGCGCCATCTTCTCTGGCGGGTCTCATTTTCCTATAAACCCGGTGGAACGTGGGCGCTCGCGCGCGTTTCGCGAAACATCGCGGGACCGGGTCAAAGTGGATATAACAAGAGGAGAGTTAAATCGCTCGGAGCGATTCGAAGAGCCCCAACGCGCGCCATAGCCGGGGCTCGAGTAAACACACACCCGAGGACGCGCAAATAGCTACGCAAACTCGTGGACGCGCGAAAACTCGAGAATGTTGCCCTCGGCCCCGGACTATTCCCTGTCTCTCTCTCTCTCTCTCATTCTCTCTCATTCTCTCTCATTCTCTCTCTCTCTCTCTCTATCTGCGTCACGAAATTCGATCGCAAAAATTGCATTTCGCTCGCAAATCCGAATCTCGATCGTAACGTCGTCGTTAAATGGCCGTGATATCGACGGTAGCTTTGCGTTACGGCTATACGATCGAATTAATCGAACTCGATTCTTCGATCGTTCCTCTCGCTACCGTAATTTCGACCAAATTGTGTCCTTCCCTGACCCTCCTCTCTCCCTCTCACTCTCTCTCTCTCTCTCTCTCTCTCTCTCTCTCTCTCTCTCTCTCTCTCACTCTCTCTCTCTATCTATCTATCTATCTATCTATCTTTCTCATGCTCTTTCGAGAACCAACGATTATTAAACGGAGTAATTAGAGAGGAGGCGGCACGATTATCAAACGGATGGTTAGCGCTTTCCATTTTCCAGAGAGTACGAATCGATTTTTATGTTCTAAAAACGCGTAGTAGGACAAAAAACGGTACCACTCTTTATGGGCTTCGCGCATTCCTTTTTTCTCTCTTCTCTTTACTTTTTTCTTTTTTATTTACGCGCTCCCTCCTCCCCCCCTCCCACCCCCACCCCCACCCATCACCGCCCCGTTTTCCTACCTTCCTACCTTCTCTTTTCTCTCTCTCTCTCTCTTTCGAAAAAATCCCGTAACGATCGTACGAACGAACGATCGTATATTTAATTGCGAGACGAGATTCTTTTTCTCTCCCTTCATTCTTCTTCTTCTTCTTAAATTGGATCATCATCCGATAGTCCAACGAGAGTCGTCGACGCTTCCGTTCGTTTTTTCTTTCGCGACGTTTTTTTTTCTTTTTCTTTTTTTTCAGAACGTTTTAGGGCAAAACCGAACTCGACGATTTCGACGGAGACTTCGTACGCGTTAATGGTGGCCCATCTCCCGTTTGGAAAAGAGTTAGACGGGCAGCTATAAATCCCATGGCCGTTCGAAATCGTTCACGGGTACGGGTTCACGCACCGACAAGCTTTAATTTCGTGATCGCAAAGTGCAATTTTCTCGCGGGGAGTTACCGCTTCGAACGACGCCCTTCCGTCCGAAGAGCCAGCACGAAAAACACACTCTTCAGCGTCCGCGTTCGTTCGTTCGTTCTTTCGTCCATTTTTTTGTTCCTTTTTTTTTTTTTTTAATTATTTTTCGTCTCCTCGTCGATCGCCAACGACGAGATACGGTTAGGGATATTTTATCCTCCCCGAATGGGACACCTACGACCTAATCCATTCTCACGGCATTTACGACGAAACGATACAAATTATTTATATTTATTCGTATTCGTTCCGTCAATTAATTGTTTAAAAAGCCCGCGGGAAATACAATTACCCGGACTCGCATACCCCCGGCGAGTCACTATACACGTTACAAACCTCCATCCCAGGATAACGTAATATTTCCTACGATTCGCTTGGATAACTCCGGATTATTGTTTGACTTGGACGCGGGATGGGAGGGAGGGGGAGGAAGGAGAGCTCTCTCTCTCTCTCTCTCTTTCTCTCTCTCTCTCTCTCTCTCTCTCTCTCTCGCGATGTTCCGACGTTCCGATTCGCTCGTCATCGTCTTCGTTCGTAGGAACGAGGATAGAAGAGCTCTCACCAAAGGACTTGAGGCACGTTCGACCTCATTCCAAGTAGGTACTCCTTTATATCCGTTTCTCTCTCTCTCTCTCTCTCTCTCTCTCTCTCTCTATATATATATATATATATATATATATATATATATATATATCTTTATCTTTATCTCTCTATCCATCTGTATTTATCTCTATCTCTCCGAAAACATGAAAAGCATAGAAAGAAAGAGAGAGAGAGAGGGAGAGAGAGAAAGAGAGAGAGGGAGAGAGGGAGAGAAAGGGAGATAAAGAGAGATCTTTCCACGATCGCAACATAATTTCGATAACCACGAGAGGTAAACGTCGGATCTCTTCTCCTTTAGCGAAACGATATCACTTTTGAGGAAAAGAAAAAGGGAAAAGAGAAAGAAGCGGAGGATGAGGAAAGAGGGCTCGAGAACATGAAATCGATGAAAGAGAGAGAGAGAGGGGGGGGGAAGAGGGAGAGAGTTATACACGTAACACGCTGAAAAGTAAAGGAGGATGTACGACAATATCGTTTTGAAATGAAAATGAGAGAAATCGCGCGAGACTCTGAACATTCTTAAAGATCGTTTCGAGTTGACGAGAAACCTTTTGCCGTACGGTTCATTGGCCATGAAGGGTCGAGAATCTCGACTAGGAACACGATCGTCAGGAAAGAGAGAGAGAGAGAGAGAGAGAGAGAGATAGAGGCGTTGGATCGCGCGAATAGATCAAAGGCCAGGACCGTACACGTAGCGCGACGTTATCTTCAAGAGAAAGCACCAACTCAGTTGCGCACGAAACACTCGCACGATCCTTTTCAACCTACATTTTCTTTCGCACTCGCAAGAGGATTCTTATATTTCTTTTTTTTTTTCGTTTTCTCTCTCGTACTTTTCCTTTGTACTTTTGTATTCTATCGTACTAAGTAATTGTGTATTTGAATTCGTGTATTTTATCGTAGCAATAAAAAAAAAAAAAAAAGAGAGAAAAAAATTATAAAATTAATTGCGTATATTAATTGTGTGTAATAAATTATAATATTAATTATATATATATATATATATTAATTGTGTATTTTATCGTAGTAATAATAATAAAAAGAAAAGAAAAATCAGATAGAGTAAAACACCTATGTAAATCAATCTTTATTATTTAATACCTCCAACGGGTCTAATTTTCAAGAGGGTGGTTGGGTGGGGGTGTGGTGTGGTGTGGTGTAATTTCTAATCGTCGCCTCTTCGTCGCGTCGAGCGTCGGAAAAAGAAAAAGGGGGGAAAAAACGCTAGCGTTAAAAGGGTGCAAAAGAGTAAGAGAGGAGGAGAAAATGGAGAGAGAAGGATGGAGATAGACGGGGGAGGGGGGGGGAGGAAAGGAAAAAAAAATTATCCATAAATACAGGTTAGAGGAGGTTGGAAAAGTATGAGAGAAGTATTATAGGTGAGTTAAACGCGACGGTTGGTCGTTTTCTATCACGTGCGCCGACTCATCAGGCTAACTCGGAGGCACGTCGACGAAGGAGGTGATCGATCCGTTTGCTCCGTTGTCCGGACACGTAAGGATAAACTGACCGATCGTAAAAGTCTTCCGGAGCCCGTTCGTTTCGAGCTTCGATAACGTCTCGGTATCCCCAACCCCTAACCCATTCAGCCCCGCCCGCCGCCCCCTGCCCCTGCCCCCTGCCTCACCAATAACTTTCCTAACAAACCGTTCCCGTGAGTTCGAGCGGGTAAAGAGGGGTTTCAACGTACCGGGACACTCCTGGTGCCACTGAAAACTACCGAAAGTGCCGCCAGGAGGGACGAGCGGGGGACCTGGGAGGAAAGAGGGGCTAGAAAAAGGCGGGCGAGGAGGGATAGAAAAATAATAGGGAAAAGAATCGTAAGTACCTACTCGCGTTACGCCAAGGGGATTTCGAGTGCCGCCAAGGCCGACGCGTTCTCCATAAAGAGAGAGATAGATAGATAAAGAGAGATAGAGATAGAGAGAGAGAGAGAGAGGATGAGTCGGAACGGAGTTGCCTTTAAATCAATCGGAATCACGCTAATTGGATCACGAGAGGAATTCGATGTAAAATCTGTCTCTCTCTCTCTCTCTCTCTTTTTCTCTCCATCTTCTTTCTCTCATTCTCGTTCGATCCGATCCGATCCGATCCGATCCGATCGATCGTTCGAACACGCTCCTTCCAAAGACACGACACTGATCCCGACTATTTTTTTGCCGATCCCCAATCGATTCCCCGATAATTAGTCGGTGGTTTCTTTGAAGTCGAACGAAACGTAACGAACGTAACGAAATAGTTCTCTTTTACCCTTTCACTTCGATGAAAACTCGATATCCGATGGATAGACAAATAGATTAAATGGGTAGATGGATGGATAATAATGATCCAAAAGACTCTCTCTCTCTCTCTCTCTCTCTCTCTTCCTCTCTCTTCCTCTCACTGTTATTGAGAAGAGAATAAAACGGAAGATATTAATACCGTGAGGTTACGTAGAGTTAAATTAATTTATCATCGAAGCCCGTTGCATCGCTGGTCCCTTTTCAATGTTAATTCCGGCCATATGCTAAGGGCATATTTTTTATTATCCGCTACACCTTACCTAAGTACCTGAGAACATCGGCGGATGACCGATGTGCTCTTACCTCTTACCTTCCTTCACGGGGGAAAAAAAACCAACGAGGAAATCGAGTGGCAAAAAGTAAGCTAGCAACCGCGCATTTTCCTTCTTCACGGAGAATCTTTTTATTAATAAAGTTGAGACCAGGAGGTAGTTGTTAGACGTTAATTAATAGCGACCACTTCTTTCCACCCTCTAACTCATTTGCACGCTCTCTACGTATATATATATATATATATATGTATGTATGTATGTATGTATGTATGTATGTATGTATGTATGTATGTATGTATATATATCCATATCTCACTGAACGTCGCTATTTCTGATTCCCTATAGCTCGTGCTCGACGATGGGAATATTGAGAGTAGCATAAAAAAAGAAAATAAAAAAAAGAAAAAGGAAAGGAAGAAAAAATTGTATATATATATGAAAAAAAAAGAATAATAATAATAATAATAATAATAATAATAATAATAATAATAATAATAATAATAATAATAATAATAATAATAATAATAATAATAATAATAATAATAATAATAATAACAATAATAATAAAAAGAAGAAGAAAGATAAGAGGCATATGTATGGGGTGTCATTCGCGTGCAAAGTAAATTTCTCTTTTAAAAGCATTAATATAAAGTCTACAACCGTGCCAAAAGTTTTCGGTCTTTTTTCTCCCTCCTTAAAGGAGAAAAGTCACATAGAACGAACAACATCCCCGTTCTTTTTATCACTTTATAAAACATAGACGGATCCAAAGTCACGCGCGAACATGTAGAATGCGTACGTATACGTTTGTCCGTGGACGACCAGGTGCAGAGAGATAGAGAGATAGAAGGCGAGAGAAAGAGAGAGAGAGAGAGAGAGAGAGAGAAAGAGAGAGAAATATTTCTCTCTTAAAAAAAACTACAACGGAAAGCCACATCACCCTAGTTTTACTTGCGCCGCAGGCCCTCGCGCCAAAAGCGAAGAAACCGTGCGACGCTTTTGCAAAATTTAAAATATATCACCTACCCTACGACGTAAGGAAAAACATTTTTCGAACGGAAATACAAAAAGTTACATATATATATATACATATAAAACGTGTGACGTTCGGATACGTTGACGTTTGCGATCCTCCACGATATTTATTTTTCAATTCGTAACCTTAGGACATCCGTCCGTCCGTCCGTCCGTCCTGCGCCACGTATTCCCTATTTGCCAGAAGATATAACGATTGTTTTGAAAATTTCATGAAAATGACACTATTTTTTTCACGAGTAAACCACGATGCTTTTCATTTTCGAGCGAGATATAAAACGTCGTCCCCCCGGCCACCGTCGTACCGATATAATCTTTCTCGGCTATACAAGAAAGGAGACCAAGGATGTAACGAAAAAAACGGGTAACACAATGCGGAGAGAGAAAGGGAACGACGGGGTGAATCCCTAAAGCTCTCGTAAGAAACATTGCGAGAAGATAGAGGAAAGCTAAGAAACGAAAGAATAAAGGAAGAAATACGATGGGAAGGCGTTCGAGGGAGGAAAAAGCGGCCAAGCTTGGGCCAGATAGAAATGAAGAGAGAGAGAGAGAGAGAGAGAGAGAGAGACAGAGATAGAGAGAGAGAGAGAGAGAAAGAAAAGAGACGGAGAATCCGGTAGTCATAATCGCAGCTTAGAATGCATGGAATAATTGCGCGAGTGCATCGCACCGTAGGCGGCTTAAACGCTGCGGCAATCATAAAATATAATTTCTTCAGGGGCGGCTTATTACGGGCAGCTCGTTCGTAGCAGCAACTCACCCTCCTCTCACTCTCTCTCTCTCTCTCTCTCTCTCTCTCTCTCTCTCGCTCTCTTCCTTCTACCGTGGTCGATCCTTTTCCTTTCTTTTTTTGCCTTTATTTTTCTCTTTTTGTTTCGTTCAAGTCCCATTTCGCCATTAGGCACTCCACGTGCCAGAGGAAAACCGCCAACGTCGCAGTAAAATAGAGAAAGGAAGGAAGGGTGGTACGAGTTTGAGAGTAGGTAGGGCTCTCTCTCTCTCTCTCTCTCTCTCTCTCTCTCTCTCTCTCTCTCTCTCTCTCTATGAGTCTCTTTGTATGAACGTTTATAGGAATAAGGCCGGAAGGGTGTTTCGGACAATCGCACGCAACACGCGTGTTGCGAATCTTCTCGCGTTTTGTAATGTGTACGCGCGATAAAGCACGAAAGAAAAAACACGGGCGTGTTTCTATATATATATATATATCTATATATATATATACCTATACATACACACCATATACGTATACATAACTCTTTCTCTCTGTGTGTGTGCGTGTCTCTCTATACGTATTCATGCTAGGATAGAACCCGCCACAATGTTTCTTTCGAGTTGGCATTGTTCTCTCTCTTTCTCTCTCTCTCTCTCTCTCTCTCTCTCACTCTCTCTCTCTCTCTCTCTCTCTCTCTCGAGCACGAAGAAGAAGAGTAGAGTAGAGAACGGTATATATGTTTTATGCTCGCCTTGTCCGTTCTTCGTTATTCCTTTATTGCTCGAAAGGTACGTGAGCGCGCATCGATTCCCGATGAAAAACCTTTTCTCCTTTCACCGAGCGCTTTGTTCTCCGTCTTTCATCGTGGATGATCCTGACACGCGATCGACTAGGTAGGCTCTCTCCCCCCTCTCACTCACTCTCTCACTCGCTACCACTATCTCTCTCTCTCTTTCTCTCTTAGGAGAAAGCGTCGAGTTTCGTTGATTAAAAAAAAAAAAAAAAAAGAAAAATAAGAAATAATAAAAAAGAAAAAAACGAGAAACGAAAAAAGCAAAATACACGCCCCCCCCCCCCCGTCAGAATTATTCCCCGCGATTCATTCAACGTAAAAGGGAGAACAGAGGCGAGCCCGCGCCACCCCCTCCTGCCAACGATCACACCACCCTCAACCCCTTTACTCTACGCCGGTTGGTTTGTACTCCGTGGTTGTACTTACCTGGTTCTTTCGAAAACTTTCATCGTTAATTTCTCTCTCGATCAAGAAAATAAGCTCCGTCCTCTTTCTCTCGACGTCGCTTTTATCGTCGGGAAGATAAAAGAAAAGGGGGGGGAAAAAAGGGACGAGAACGCGGGAGAGAAATTTTTTTTTTTTTTTTTTTTTTTTTTTTTTTTTTTTTTTAATACTAGAGAAAAGATAATCGTAGAAACGAGTTAAAAATGACGACAACGATGACGAAGACGATGATAGATAGATAACTAGGTGGGTAAAATTTAGCTCGTAAAAATTTGTCGATCGAATCGATTCGGACGAAACGTTTCGTTGACCCAATATGATTATCATCCAATACTTTCTACGAGGTGATGTAGCCAGTGATGTAGCAAACGGGTAAGAAATTGTAGGAAGAACGGGAGACGAGAACGAGGAGGTTAGACAGGGTAGGGAGAGAGCTACGAAAGAGTCCGGGCTCCACTTGGCAAATTTTATCAATTCGACTATTTCCTGGCTTTGCTCCAGGTAAAATGGCACTAGGACCCTCCTCCCCCCGCGCCCCATGCACCACCTTATTTTCCTCCTTTCCTCGAAAGAGGTAGGTAGGTACGCAAAGCGCACTGCGGAGACTTATTTCGCGCTTTCGAGAGAGAGAGAAAGAGAGAGAGAGAGCTTTTTCTATCCTCGGATTTCCTCGGTCTCGTCAAAATATCGCTTGGCAGAACGTACGTGAAACGTTCTTTGGATTTCCGCGTCTCCAGTCGTTTTTATTTATATATATATATATATATATATATATATATATATATATAAAAATATAATACATAGAAATACGTCTGAAAGATTAAATGAAATAATGATATATATATATATATATATATATATATATATATATATATAAATATATATATATATAGGTATAACAAAAAAGAAAAGAAGAAGAAAAAAAGAAGAAGAAATGTCGAAAATCTTGTCCTATCCCCTTTCAACCCCTTGTCAGCCATCTCTAAAAGTCGACAATTTCGTTTGACGAACGAATTGAAATTATTATTTAACATTCGTAAGGTAGAAAACCGTTGGAACGACGTTAATGACTCGAATAATAGAAATTTCCTAGTATTTAATGGCATAGAAATTTGGCCTTTGTACTACGTGTGTACATTGAAACTTTGGTCTTCCCAACCCCTACCCCCCCCCCCCCATCCCACGGCCCGCGGTCCCTCGCTCATACCCGACGACGTACTTTGGAATTCGCACGTATATAAGCGGTTGAGTGAACATTCCAATTTAAGTGGTAACTAAGCTTAAACCGATGGCTATGTTGGCTTATATGAATGATTGATGAAAGCTTACAAAATTGATCCGAACATTGACGTATCAAACTTTACACCATTGGTACAAATTTCGGGATAGTCCGACATATAGACTATTTTTAATTCCACGAAGATAGAGAGAGAGAGAGAGAGAGAGAGAGAGAGAGAGAGAGAGATACGCTAGCGATCGACGTTTTTTTTTTATTATTATTCTCTCGACGACGAAAAAATCCGTCAAAGGAGAAAAAGAGGGAAGTACAAACAGTCTCTCTAATCAGATGGTCTCCATCGCGTCTTAGCTTTTTTTACTATGACGACGACGACGACGACGACGACGAGAAATCGTTGAGAAATTAAAAATTAAAAAGAAAGAATTAAAAAGAAAAAAAAAAGAAAAATAATGAACGAAGTTGAAACAAAAATCGAAGGATGGGAAGAGATATATAGAGAGAGAGAGAGAGAGAGAGAAAGGAGACCTGCGGATTGCGGAACGCGAACACCGTTTTCTCTCTGCCACCAACTCGGTGGTGAATTGAGTCTCGTGTAAATAAGACGTTTAAATAAAAATCGCGTGGCTCGAGTTAGAGTGAGTGCTCCGTTGAATTTCGGACGAGCAACGAGCAAGCTTTAGAAACGACTGCTGCGGTCCTTCCTGCGGTTGTTCGCCTTCCTTCCCTTTTTCTATGCGGAAAAGAAAACCCGTACAGGTCTCTCGTTAATATGCTGAAAAAGTTTCGTCGGTTATGCAGTTTGCGTATAACGTTTTTCTACGGATACTGAGAGGGTGAGATGTTAAAGGGGGAGGTGAGAGGGAGGTTGGGAGGAGGGTAGGAAATACAACGTTTTTCAATTATTTCGACGAGACCGTTCTCGTTTCGTCGCAAATCTGGTTTTAGTTCGTAGATCCCCTACCCGTTCCCTACATCTCGACGTTGTCTAACGTACTCTAACGTTCTATCAAACGACGTACCGTTCTATGCTCTCGATATCCAAATATTCAAGAGACTATGACGAATGGATTTGTTCGAGGAATACCTCTCGGCGACTTTTATCGGAATATAGCCGACGTTCAAAAGAATAATATGAGAACGACGCCTATTTGCCTTCGTTCTATTCTCTCTCTCTCTCTCTCTCTCTCTCTCTCTCTCTCTCTCTCTCTCTCTCTCCATCTATCTCTCTCTATCTCTCTCTAAAGCCGTTCATAGAGGTAAGAGACTAGGAACGAACGGAATTTTATTAGATAGATTTTCTTCGTCCCCTCTTCAACGTTAGAATATCACCCTCGTTCTCTCTCTCTCTCTCTCTCTCTCTCTCTCTCTCTCTGTGTCTCTCTTTATCTCTCTATCTATCTCTCTCTCTCTCTCCCTCTCTCTCCTTTCTCCGTTCTTCTTTTCCTCTCAAAAAGGGACCGATGAAGACTCGTTGGCGGGCTTCGGCAGCCAATATCTCGGAGTGCGACTTAGTCCTGATCCCTCCTTTATATCCACTGAATTTAAATAATGGAGACCGTGCTAATTCGTCTCCAGTGACGATCAACCATCGCCTTTTTCAGGATAAAGAAAGGAATCCTTTAAGAGTACGTCCTCTACCAGCAGCCTGTCTCATTCCCTCCCAAACCCTTTCGCCACGTAAATATAAAATAAAATGCTTTTGTAAATGAGACCGAGGTACACGCGTGGAAAAATTATCCCC
This sequence comes from Dolichovespula media, assembly GCA_911387685.1. Classification (NCBI taxonomy): domain Eukaryota; kingdom Metazoa; phylum Arthropoda; class Insecta; order Hymenoptera; family Vespidae; genus Dolichovespula; species Dolichovespula media. Next base: position 6,991,799 of record OU426863.1, on the reverse strand, counting down.
ATCCCTGCGTAGAAGCAAGAGGTTTAATCTATCGTAATAGAAAAATTATCTGGGTATAGTGGAAAACGTCGAGTCCGTGCTATTTTCCGAGAGACGTTATCGCGCATTAGTCGAGAAGGAAATTGGCGAGGAAGAGGAGGAGGAGGAGGAGGAGGAGGTGGATGAGGAGGAGGTAGAGGAGAAGGATTCTTGGATTTTGCCTTAGAGAAGGAGAGTCACGGTCCTCGTACAAACTTATTATCCTCAGAGATCTTAAGGGCTCAACGTTCGAGCAACCTCTTTCCCTTCCCCAAGTTTTCCACTCCTCTCCTCTCATCTCCTCTCCTCTCCACTCCTCTCCTCACCATTCCTTACCCCCTTTTCCTTTTCTCTTCTTCCCTTTTTCATCGTCTCTATGTCAGTCCGCCGGTTTCCTGAATAAATTTTTCAACCTCCCCGAGTAGAAAATTAATAATTTTCTCAACAGACCTTCTCCCGAAAATTTCGTCTGCTCTGAGGAAAAAAAAAAGAAAAAGAAACAATTAACATTACGGTAGAACAATCGAGGACGATGAATGAGTCATTGAATTGTAAGAGAAAAAAAAAAATTAGAAAAAAAAAAAAGAAGAAGAAGAACAATTGTTAAGAAAGAAGAAGATTCGTAGCTAACAAGCGTTTTCTAATCTCGTACGTACGATTGCATCGGCACTTTCGCGTTCCTTCTAACCTCATATCAGTCGAGACAGATAGTTCTCGATAGATTCGACGGGAGTTTATATAGGAATATAAACGTGGGTGGATTTGGAAAACGCATAGATAGATAGAGAAATGGGAAACGAGCTAACGGCCGCAGGTTTCGATTCAAAGCCCTCCGGCAGGTTTCACGAGTCAGGTACACCCGCGCCCGTGATTAACCCAACAACGAGACCGACGAACGTCGGTCGCTCATTAAACGACGATCGTGATATTTAATCCTGCGGTTTGAGCGTCATACGAACGAACGAACGAACGACCGAACGAAAAATAAATAAATAAATAAATAAAATAGAAAAAGGGAATCAAGAAAGGAAACGTCCGTTTCGTACGATTCCAATCGTTCCTTCGCTCATCAAATCGTTCTCGAATCGTACACGTTGACTCCGAACGTCATTTCGAACGCGTCTCTTTCGTTTTATCACTACGACCCTGAGTTGAACGAAGTTAAGTAAGTTGTTACGGGGACGTAACGCGCTGTAATTCTTGAATTCACTTTGAATCCGATTACGAGGAGAGTATTCTTACGGGGGAGACACATTAATATATAATATATATATATATATATATATATATATATATATATATATATATATATATAACATAATTTTCCTCGCACGTTGATTACTTATTTAATATCTCGTTAATGAGTAAGCTCGAAAGTAAGTTAATCGAAAGTAACGATCGCGTCTGTCTCCCGTTCTTGGACATAAATACGTTGCAATTATTTTCGAAACGAAAGGAAACTAAAAGGAAAACGAAAACGATAACGAGACAAGATGAAAAACGAAACGAAACGAAACGAAACGAAACGAAGATAAACGTTTACGAGTCAGCAAATTAGAACGCCGAGACAGACAGACCCGTTCCCAAAACAAACGCGATTCTTATCGTGCCAACTTGATTCCACGTTCTAAGTTTCATAAAGCTTGGAAAAATAAACTCGAAACTCGACCGTAGATTTCTACCTTTTTCCTATTTCTCTCTCTCTCTCTCTCTCTCTCTCTCTCTCTCTCTCTCTCTCTCTCTCTCTCTCTCTCTCTCTCTCACGAACGTAACACCCACCCCGTCGCCCCGTCGCTCGTTTCGACGCTATTTTGCGACGAAAGGAAAGGGAAGAGAGAAGGACAAAAAAAGGAATAAAAAGAGAGAGAGAAAGAAAACGTAATCCAATGTCCCGTAGAAAACTTATCGATACATCTCTCAGGCCATATTTATTTCCCTATTTGTCTGGTCGTTCTCGCGACTGACCGATATAAAAGTAGATCGAGTTGAAAAATAATATTAGGAGAATGTTCGGCACCGGGAACTCGAAAAATCGCGATGGGGTTGCGACGCTTAGAACAGACCGTGGTAACGGTTGTGGGTGTTCGGTCGGGTGGTTGAGTGGGTGGATGGGTCGGCGTAGAGAGGGGAGAGGAGAGTACTGGTTCGGAGGCTCGCTTTTACCCTGGATTTGCATCGAACAGGATGGGAACTCCCGAGGATTTATCGAGAATGCGAGAGATAGGCGGGGATAGGCGGGGGGTTGGGGGGTGTGGAATGGATCGACGATCGGTAGATACTTGAAAATAGGAGGGAGGGAGCGGAGGGCGAGCGGGGGAAAAAGCGATGGATAGAGAAATAGAAAGAGAGGAGAAATGAGAGGAGTGGAAACCGTAACGAAGTCTACAATGTTTTTCTGCCGTTGGACTCTGCCGAGTGCTCAATATCTATGCTAATCCTCTCTTGCGCTTCTTCCACAACCAGTGGGTGCGTCATTCCGTTCTTCCCTCTACTACAGTCGGTTTTCTTTGTTCCACTCGTTCCACCTCGTCCCTTTTCTCCGTCTATCTCGCTTCGCAAAACCACCGCTTACACCTATATCCTTCGCAGCACCAATCTCGTCTGCTTGTCCTGTCCTCGTCTCTCTCTCTCTCTCTATCTCTCTCTTGCCTTTCCTCTTTTTTTCTTTTTTTTACGGTTAACTAAACAGCGATTCGAAAAGCGATTTCCGCAGCGTGTGCAAAGAAAGAAAGAAAGAAAAAGAAAAAAAAAAGAGAGAGAGGTGGAAGACCGTGAAAGAAGTAGAGATAGAAGTAGAAGATCGGCCCGATCCGGAAGACGATGGATAAGCACGGCCTGTAATGCCGTAGTAAAAATACTTTTATGGCCCATGAGCATTCTCTCTCTCTCTCTCTCTCTCTCTCTCTCTCTCTCTCTCTCTCTCTCTCTATCTATCTATCTATCTATCTATCCCTCTATCTATCTATCTTTCTCTTCGTCTCGGTAAACGTAATACCGCCATATATTTTCTCGACGAGATCATTCCCTTCTTCTTTTCTCCTTCCGAGAGTGACGCTAAGCGATCCTCCGATAACGACTTCGCGATGCACCCACCAACCCCAGAGAGGCGTCGCTCGAGGACCGTTTCTTGATTGATCCGTCGATGAATCGACAACTATGCGATGTTTTCTCGAAATATTTACCTACCGATCGCTTCTCCATCGAAGCTCACTCCACTTTTTTTCTTCCTTTTACATCGCTTATTAAATATATGTATATATTTATATTTATATATATATATATATATATATATATATATATATATATATATACTTTAAAGGAATATATAACCACCTTCGAAATTAAATGGCTTTGCTCGCTATCGTTGACATTCGATAGACTCGATTATAATTGTTATTACGATATTCCGTACGTCTAACAAGAATGCAACCCAGACGCACGTTATACTCTCCTCGTTTGCTGTATCAACGAGACGCTCTTCTCTCAGCAAACGTTTACCTTTCACTATGGGATATTATTACTTACACCCACTGCAAATATTTGCCTATCAGGAAGTAGCTGTCAATGTATCTTGCCGCGAGCTTAAACCATTCACCCTTCGATCCTATACCACCCCAACCTACCTACCTCTTCCGTACAGTCTATCCTCTCCCATCCTGGAGTTAAGGCTGTTCACCCATCTTTCTCTTCGAAGCCTCCGTGTGAGACTACAAGCGACAGGAGGTATGGACAAAATATCGACTACCACCGCGAAACAGGGAAAGAGACGACACTAACTCCATTGCGCGCCTATCGTATCGTTCTACGAGCTTACATTGGTTAGATTTCTTTAACTTGTAACGTCAAAATCAAGCACGCACGGGCGCGCGAGTTAGTGTGCGCGCGTGTGTGGAAGCAACAAAAAAAGTTCGTACGTTGTAAAAATAAAGTAATCCATTTGACGAAGGCAAATTAAACGCGTATAAAGATCATACGTATCCGTAAACGGATCGTTCGAAAAGTTTTTGTTAAATGTACGAAATTAATATTTTATATATCTTCGATTGAACTCGTTCGTCATTATCGGCCCGATCGGTTTATTTGTTTCGACAAATTCATTCCATCGTCTTATATAAATACGCAGTCTGTGCGACCGTTAAAAAAGCAAAGTAACACCGCGAACAAACACCGACTCTAACGATCGCATCGCACGCGGTCGATGCGAATAAACACTTGTCGTTTAAATCCCGAAACGCGAACGAACGAACGCTGCCTCCTACTTGGCGATATATTTTTATTTCAACGATAGGAAGGAACACCCGATCGCAACGAAGAGTTCGACTGTAAACGACAGAGATAGAAACAAAATTATCGGTATCGTCGTTGAAATATTTCAAACGATAATTAACGTAACGCTTAATTGTCGTTAAACGACGAACATCCTGTGCGCGAGATGCCGAGGATATTTGACGTAAAATAAGAAAATTACGGACGAGTATATTACTCTAAGTTCAAATTAATTAATTTATGCCTCTCGCGCGTTCCCGTCTTTTCAAGCGTTTAAACGAATTTGTTTAAATGTTTGTTCGTTGTACATTCCGTCTGTACGTATTGGAGATCGTTCGAATATTTGATAAAATCATCGATGGTATCGATTGTTTCAATTTTTCACGTTTAGAAAGACGAGAGTTTTGGTCGTTCGTTCGTCGAACACGAAAAGAAAGGAGATTCTAATAAATTATCGTAGTCCCTGTTAACATAGAAATTAGATCAATTCGACGACTCCGAGTACAAAATTTAACCTTATTGAAATATTAAATTAAAATTATTCGATATCCAAAGCGTATTTCGTTGCGTGTAACGTTTAAGCGATTGTAGTATCGTTTCAATATTATTTTATTATACTACCCGCACTAATACATAGGTCGAAACAATCATAAAATTATTTATTATTTAAATTTGTCCGCGAGGGAAGAGAGAGAGAGAGAAAATCTCGATGTTTACTCGTTCGATCGCAAAATAGAATTAACTCGATATCTATCAAAGTCAGTCAAACGTTCTTTCTTTCGAATATTGTAAGCCATCAACGTTCTCGCGAATCGACATATTATCGTATTGTTTATATTAAATTAAAACTGTTTTTTTCTTTTTTTGTTTTAACATACAACACGTATTATTCGTAATGTTTAAGAGTATGATAATTTAATTCCAAATATCAATTAATTGTATTTCTCGTACGCGTATCGTACGTCGTTTAAATGAGCGTAAAACAATCGTTAACGTATTACGAATTTACTACGTTCGTAGGCGAGCTATCACGAAAATTCTCGTAAAAGGACGGACTTATTGAACTTACTGATCGGTAAAATGCATATATATCATCCTCGATAATATCGATAACGGACGAAAGACCGGAGGATCTTAATTAAATCGAACAAAAACGATGATATGGAATTAAATCGAAACGGGACAGGAACCGATCGACGAAACGAATCGCAATCGAATTTTTCGAGATTCTAGATTGCCCTTAGATCTCTCTTCTCGTTTCGAATATTCCGTTCTCCGTCCATTTCCTATTTCTAGCTTCGTCAGACGCGCGACGACCGTAGAGAGCGCGCACACGGTGCACCACCATTAGCCCAAATCTAATCTTCTATTCAGCATTTCCATATGGCTTGTCAACGTTACAATGGAAGGCTGATTAAGCTCCGGTTTCCACTTGACATTATCGGCGCCGAACGAACGACCACCCACCCATCCACCCACCCAGCGCTATACCTCCGACACCATCGCAGCAACATTCTATGTTTCTCGAATAATTATTCGTCCACTTTCGAAATTGCCATAGAAATCCGTGCACGCGATCCAGAGAAACGCAAGATAGATTGCAATAGATGGATCAAAAGAGAAAAGGTTGGCGGGGGTGGGTGGGTGGTTGGGTATAGTGGAGGGGAGCGGAAAATGGAACGAGCGATCGTGAAAGCCAACGGTTTATCATCTTTTACGGAAAAGAGAATTGTTATCGAAAACGTTGACCCTTTGTTACGAATATACATATATATTCATATATATATATATATATATATATGTTATACATACGGAGGAAATGAAAAAAATAGCGAAAACAAACAAAAAAAAATATATATATATATATATATTCAAAAATTGCAACCGAGAGGTACGGCGTACGAATTCGTTCGAATGATTTGTAGTTGTTATTTTATCGTAAAATATCTGTCGAAAGTTGGTACGGAATAGTTATGAAATATTTCAATAATAATTACGTCAGGTAAATAATAATCGATCCTCTTATCGCCGCAACTCTCCTCCCTTCCAACTCCACCCCCTTCCACCTCCCTCGCCAACGTATGTATTTTCCATTCGTTGTTAAACCAAAACGTCATTACGACGGGCGGTATAAATTAAAAGTCATCATTGTACCAGGTTGTAAATCGTTTCCGAAGTAAACGTTAAAGTATCATGGATGAAAATGGGATGAAAAAGAAAATAAATAAAACGAGCGCGCGCGCGCGCGCGCGATCTAAAAATCGACTCCGTCTATAATAAAATCGTTAATGCCTTTCCATGGTCGTGCAATACCGCGTGTAAGTAAAAATAAGGGGGAAGGGGATGCTATTTCTCTAACCCCCCCCCCACCTCTCTCTCTCTCTCTCTCTCTCTCTCTCTGTGTAACCGCTCCTTCCAGTACATTAAACTGCCGATAACGCAACTCGAAATCGCGCCCCCAGCCTCGAAATCGATCGAGTCGCTTTATACATCGGGACTGCCAGTTCCGAATTTCAAATTGATGCTAGACATACCGACACATACGCATTTACGAATATGCGTGCGTACCTACCTATATACGTGTCCGTGTATACGCGGCATAGATAACGTAGGGCGTGAGAATTTGATCGAGAGAATCGACGGATCGATGGTTGCGAGAATCGAGAGAGAGAGAGAGAGAGAGAGAGAGAGAGAGAGAAACGCAACGAGCGGAAACGCGTCGTCGCGAGGATTAATTTTAAGCGGCGCTTACGAACATACGGCCTGCGCGTACGCATGCGCGATATCTGCCGACAATCAACGCCATGGTAATTTTCGAAAAGCCCTGGCAATAATCTAAGCGCGTACCGGGATTTCGCACGGGTCGAATTTTGGCATTAATCGTCGACTGCAGTCCTATAACATTAACTTTCTATCCCTCTCTCTCTCTCTCTCTCTCTCTCTATCTATCTATCCATCTCTTTCTCTCTAACCCATAACCCCCTTATCCCCTCCATCACGCGATCCCTCTTTCTATTCTAAATAGAGGTGACAACCATTAGCGCGGATACACTGCAAATCATTAATCCGATTACCACCACGCTGTCGAACGACCCGTAAAACCTACTACTACACGATTTTCCGTTAATGGCAAGGAGTGAGGAGGGAAAGAGAGAGAGAGAGAGAAAGAGAGAGAGAGAGAGAGAGAGAGAGAGAGAGAGAGAGAGATGATAGACCTTTTAATGATGATTTTTAATCAAAATCGTCACGGCGGTACGTGGGTAGTGATACGTCGATAATAAAACGAGTAATCGTCTATGAACCCATCCCAAAATGAGAACATATATATATATATATATATATATGTATGTATGTATGTCTGTATGTATGTATGTATATGTATATCAGACTATCCTACGTATCAATTTCCATAACTAATCAAATATCACTGATATTTCGTATAAATTTTTGTCGTCGTTCAGAGATTTTCAGATTTTATAGTTGGGTTTTTCGATCGTGGTAGCATATTCGTGCGATAAAATATAATCGAAATTTAGTGGAGACGTTAATATACGACCGAAATGGTTATTGAAAATTAGTTTGATAATTCATAAATTAGGAGAGAGAGAGAGAGAGAGAGAGAGAGAGAGAGAGAGAGAGAGAAAATGGTCGGTCCACTGCGTGGAAGAGAATAGAAACTAGTGATTTATTTGGAAAATGGTAGTAACTTGTTTGTCGATCGGCGGATGGTCAATAATTTTCTGCGGATAGACCGACCGACCGACCGATCGTTACTAACTTTAACGAGGGAGTAAATAAAGTAATAATAAACAAAGATTATTTCGCATAAAACGTTATTAACTAAGTCGGTTATACGAGTTTGGAGGTGTAACGCGTAAAATCTAACGTCATAACCGATCATCGATTTACATCTCGTGGCTGATCCACTAATCAATTATTGACTGTCACCGATATAATTATCTCTCAACGATGAAATACCCAAATCGTTGGCAAATATAATTTGTGTGAGCGCGCACACGCGCCAGCTAGGACTACGTGTACGTGTCACGCACACGCACACGCACACGCACACGCACACGCACACGCACACGCACGCAAGCGAGTAGCAGCGGCGGCGTTAATTGGCGATGCTAAATTATAGCGTTTCTATCGGGCGCTGGCGCGATGATTACTACTTTACAAGGCAACGATATATTTCCTGGCGTGGTAATTTAACGGCGTACGTGCGTACATAGCTGTACTGCAAATTACGATCATCATTATTATCGTCGTTATCATTATCATTATCATTATCATTATCATTATCATTATTATTATTATTATTATTATTGTTATTATTATTGTTATTATTATTATTATTATTATCGTTATATTAAGACGACCGTGCGACAAATTTATTTTGAAAAAAGAGAAACGTTTCGATAGGGAATATTATGTTATAAATTCATTAACGTTATCCACCGCTCGCGGTGTATATAACGATTTTGAAGGGAATCAATAAATAAACGATCGAGGATAATCGTGGTACATGCATATATATATATATATATATATGTATATGTATATGTATATGTATATGTATATGTATATGTATATGTATATATCGAACCACCAAACGCGGCCCATGTTTCGAGATACTCGGAAAGGTCGAAACACAGTGCGGAGTCGCGATTCTCTGTAGCGCTTTAACGGCTCGCAGCTGCCGTTCCATGCGTCCCTCGGATGTTTCGTGTTCCCCAGCAAAGACCGTTCGTGCTTGCACACGCGCGAAAATGCATAACTAAGCGAGACCCGAGCATCTACAGTTACGATAGCTATAGATAGGCGAGCGTAACGCGTATAAATACAAGTAGCGTATACGCGTTTAACGTTTGCGCGTATATACGTATACATATACAGGCACACGCACATAGATTTATATATATATATCAAGCGTATATAGTAGCATTAACGACGTAGAACGATAACCCAACGCGTTTCCATCGGTCGGCCGCGCACATTTTCGGTCGGACGTGTAAAGGGTGGGCGAGAGGGCCCCCCTCCGATAGAAGGGCGTGTGTGTAATGGGTGTAAGCGGTGGCCGAGGGCATGAGAGGGCTAGCACGATGGCTCGTGGCCCGCTTAGGCTTGTCCAACCCCGATTTGGTTGGCCTGTACATGTCGTAACGTCACGTGCGTCCAACACCCCTTGCGTCGTCATCGATCTACCGGGAGGTTTCCCCTCTTCCTCTTCCTCTTCCTCTTCCTTCCTATACGCCATCGCTTCTCCTCCTACTATCACACTGACATCCCTCAGCGTCGAAGGCACGAGCCACCGAGCATCCATCCCAATGACTTCCGAGAGTATGTGTGTGCGACCGTTAGCACGTAAATAACCGCCTGCCTTTCCTCTCTATACCCGCAAAAGGAGAAAAGAAAGGAAAGAGAGAGAGAGAGAGAGAGAGAGAGAGAGAAGATGAAGAAGAAGAAGAAGAACCCTTGATCTTACCACACTCAGACTGGTGTTCTGTGTTTTATCCTTCGCCGACCATCCTATGAGAACCTTATCCTCCCATCTAATTTCCCATAATTTTCTTTCGGTAAGGGAGGGCCAATATAATCGTATCCTCTCGATATACCATTACAAGAAATTTCATATGACGGTTTTCATTAATATTATGGATAGATTTATATCTATCCTCCTCTAACGCACTCTCTCGTCGCTTCGCGATATAAAACGCGTCGATTATCGATAGACAAGTGTCTTAATAAACCCCATTAAATGCGCGAAATATTAAAACCACTCTCGTGAATCGTGAAATGTATATATATATATATATATATATATATATATATATATATATATATATATTGAAGATGTTCGAATTCAATCGTTCGCCGGTTAGTAGTAGTTTAACGAAGAAACAAATTGTTAAGGGCCTGCAGACAGGGAAATGTAATCAGGAGTTGATAACCGTGCAAACGATTTCGAAACTTCGAAGCGGCCGCTTGTTCCTAACGTTTCAAAGTTGCGTTCCTCTTGTTACGAAAGGGAAACTCATGCCTATGTTAACGGTCTACGTATAACAACGAATGTAACGTGAAACTGAAAAGAGAGAGAGAGAGAGAGAGAGAGAGAGAGAGAGAGAGAGAGAGAGAGAGATTGAGAGAGAAACTTTTAGATCCTCCCTTTGCTTCAGAAAATTAAGATAAACGATACTACAACTTGCGTTACACGTGTAAGAGACAAAAGCCAAGAATTGAATGAGACGGACAAAGAGAGAGATAGAGACAAAGAGAGAGAGATAGAGATAAAGAGAGAGAGAGAGGAGAGAGGAGAGAGAGGAGAGAGAGAGAGATTAAAATTATCTAACGAAAGCTTTTATAAACTCACGACACAGACGATATTCGAAAACTTTGCTCTAGTGATATTGGGAGACATCGAGACTAATCATAGTGCGGTCGTGTGCCAAAGGATCCTACATTAGAGTAACCCAACCTCCTCTTTTTCTCTCTCTCTCTCTCTCTCTCTCTCTCTCTCTCTCTTTCTCTCTCGGACGACCTCTCACGCGCACAACCCTGAACTCGCTTTCAACCCCTCGAGTGACCTTTCGCAAATAGCGTGGAAAGGCCACTCGACGGTACGTGCCCTTGTGCATTCCATGGAAAATGAAATATACATATCGATCTAACCCAGCCCCTCCCCCTCCCCCCATTCCACCCCTCCCATTCACCCTGTCTCGATCGAAAGGTCAGAGACATAATTTTACGATGCCGATCGTCGAGCAATTAAATATTCTCCTCTCTCTCTCTCTCTCTCTCTCTCTCTCTCTCTCTCTCTCTCTCTCTCTCCTGGTTCGTATTTCTCTCTGTATATAACAGTAGGAAGATTTCAATGTTTCCCGCGATAAAAATACGAAGCCAAGCATCCACTCTCCTTCGACACGTATATAAGAGTTATTTCAACGACATAAGGAATCCTATGGAATTCGCCATTGGCGATCGAGTGATCTGGATACTTTACCGATACGGGACACCGCCATGAATTCTCAAACAGCCCCGAGCTCGTAATTCCTCACGTATCGGATATATCCTCGGCTTTGAATTCGAAATATAACTCGTACGAGTAGTATCGGGATAGGCACGGCTTGAGATAGCGAAAGATCATACTTCATCCTGCCTCCTTGGCCATACAACAAAAATCATTTATTTATATCGATACACGTGCGTACGTACGTACGTACGTACAAAAGTACAGAAGTACGGGGCAGAGGAAGGCGGGGGAGGGGGAGGGGGGGAGAGGAAAGGGGCTTAATCTTACTCGTATCCAAATAATTCAATTTATATAAATGATCCCATCGACATTTTTATATCGGCCCTTCATATCTAGAAATTTGCACACACACAAAAAAGAAAAAAAATCCATTTCCCCTCCGTCCCAACGGCGAATTAATAATTCATCGAACATAAATGAAATCGAATTCACGGGTAATGGATAAGGGTGGGGGGGTTACAGGGGAAGGAAACAGGTCGATCGACTCACCTTAAATTTTCTACTTCCGTCGTCGTTGTTACCGGTTGCCCGCGATATGATATGTGACGGCACTTCGTAGAAGTAACTTTTACGATTTACAACGTCATATCGAGGCTCATCTTTCAATTTCCACCCACCCTTAACGCGACGTCAGGAGCACATAACTTTCCACACGGGGCAATCGATCCAATGACGTAGCTGTAACATCGCGCTACCTTATATCCCGTATACGGTACGCCTCTAAACGTCGAGGAGACCGTCAGTTTATAACCGAAAGAATCTGAGTACCGATTCTACGTATATTCTCGACGAGGTGTACCATTCGATTTATCAAGAACAAACCTTCGACGCGATCTTATCTATCTGCTCGTCAAGATCCCTTAAATGTCGTTTACAAATGTTTCCTAATATTTCCTACGTGTTTCTCTCCCGTTCATTTATCTATTTCATTTTATTTTATTTTATTTTATTTTTTTTTTTTTTTTTTTTTCTTTATATTCTTTCTTTTCTCTCTTTCGTTCGGTATCGAAAAACTCCGGGAAAAATCGTTGGGGGCGACGATGAAAATGAATAAATGCTCTCTTCCGGTCCCCCAACCAACCCACCCCATCCGCCCACTTTTATCTTTAAACGAATTTCCATCGGGACAGAAAATCTCAGAGATAGAATTTATGTAAACCTTATAAATATGCATATAGGAGAGATTAATGCGTACACTTTCGGTGAACGGAGTTAGAATTTATCGTAGATCTCTTGTACGGTACTCATCCGACAATGGTCGACCGAGCCGACTAACGAGAGTACGTACGTACTCGAGTAGAAATTAGTTCGAAGGTAATTACGTGGCGTATGCGAGGAGAGAGATAGAGAGAGAGAGAGAGAGAGAGAGAGAGAGAGAGAGAGAGAGAGAGAGAGAGATAGAGAGGGAGAGAGAGCATAGGATACCGATATGATTGGTGAGACGGAATATAACGGCCATTTCAAGATGGAGTTGCCCTGGGGAGCTTAGAGATACAAATCTTCCGGTTGGTAATGGGACAGGGGACACGTGTCCCGCATCGCGTGGTCGAGTCAGCTTTAGAAAATGTAACGGGGAGAGAGTTGCCGTAAAAAAGAAGAAGCGTCAAGAGGAAGAAAAGTAAGTAAGAATGTAACGAGGTGTAGGAAGAGGTGGAAGAACGAAAGACGAGGGAGAAGGAGGTTGAGGAGTTTGAGGAGGAGGAGGAGGTTGAGAAGGTTGAGGAGGTTGAGGTTGAGGTGTACGAGATAGAGGTGGAAAGGTAAAAGTGGGAGGAGGGATGTGGTAGTAGTGGGGGTGGTAAACGAGGTAAACGGTCAGAAACTGATCTAGAGGGTCGTTCAAAGTTAAGAATCGGCTGGAGTACCGAAGGAAATCGCATCCGGGCCCAGCTGGCAATCGATTCACGTCGAATTCCCGGCAAGGCGCTTCCTCTACCCGCTGGTGGCTTAGCTTGGGATTTATCCCGTGGGAAATCAGTTAGTTTCGCTCAACGAAATTCGCAACGTTACAAGGATCGAGAGAGAGAGAGAGGGATAGAGAAAGTAGAAGGAGTGAAAGAGAAAGAGAGAGTGAGAGGGAAGTCCGTGCGAAGGAATAAGAGGGAAGGGGGTAGGAAGGGGCGAGGGAGAGAGGAGCAGGAAGGAATGAGACGTGGAAAGAGTCAAAGGAGGAAGAGGAGGAGGAGGAGGAGGAGGAGGAGGAGGAGGCCGAATAATCGCTCGTCGATACGTTAAAGTCGATAGCCGATGCTGTTCCTTCGAATTTATGTGATAGAACATTCCCCTCCCCCCTCATACCCCCTTACTATCTATCTACAGGGATAATGTACTCTCTTCTAACGCGTAGAACGATTCTTAGTTATTTCTATCCCTCCCTTCTTTTTCAGTTTTTTCCCTCTCTATCTCCCTTTTTTACAACGAATTGTACCGAGCGAAGCGGTAAAAAGTAGAAGAGAAAAAAGGAGGAGGAGGAGGAGGAGAAGGGAGGGACGGATTCGTAGATAATCGTCGCGATTTCGTCTCGTTCCTTTTCCCCCGAATAATTCATGCCCCTTGAGAAAAGGTGTGAATTATATCGAACTGTATTCTATGGAGCACGAGGATAAAGAGAAAAAGAGAAAGAGAGAGAGATAAGAATAAGAATAAGAATAAGAATAAGAATAAGAAAAATAGAGGATCTCTAAAAAGGTGTGTGTTCGTTTGTTTCGACGATTCCCTCATTCTCGTTTCCCCTGGAGAAAAGAACTCGACAATTTTTGCTCCTCTTTCGGGTTTTCCTCTCTCCCACTTTCTCTCTCTCTCTCTCTCTCTCTCTCTCTCACTCTCTCTCTCGCTCGCTCGTTTCCTTTCTACCTTCGAGATGTTCGATTCGTCTTTTTTTTTCTTCTTCTTCTTCCACCGCTTCTCCTCCATCTCCTTCCTCATCGTCTTCCACTTTTTCTTTTTTCATTTTTCTTTTTTTTTTTTTTCCTTTTCATTTTCTTTCCTTTTTTCCGGTGGACGAGACCACCACGAAGGAAGAGAAACGCGAAGGTAAAGAGCGGTAATTCGTTTCCACCTTGGTTTGTTATTAATGAGGTTTCGTTATCCAAGAATTCACCGGCCCCGGTAATCACCCTACAAACGTTTCTTCGTATTTCTTCGAGCATTCGGTCAGCTGGAAAGAAAGAAAGAAAGAAAGAGAGGGAGATAGATATAAAGAGAAAGAAAGAGAGAGAATCAGAGAAAATGAGAGAGATAGAGATACATAGAAGGAGAAAGAAAGAGAGAGAGAGAGAGAGAGAGAGAGAGAACTTTCGCTAAAAGACGATCTTTCTTTCCGTCTCGCGTTAAATAGCACCAAGGTAATCCATTGTTTAACCTCAACCAACTCTTTTTCACCATAGCCAGAGAGAAAACAGAGACGTTACGGAAAGCGTTAAAAGCCGAACGACTACTCGCGATTAGTTTTACTTTAGCTAGCTAGCTATCCTACCTACCTACCTACCTACCTACCTACCTACCTACCTATCTGCCTATCTGCGTCAACTTTAAATTCATTTCCGGTTTAATCGTTAAAATCATTCTCTCTCTCGAGATCGTAAATCCCGTGAGGAGATCGTAAATGAAATTATACGTACGCGTGCTCGCACGAGCCCAGTTACTAATACCTACTACTACTACTACTACTACTACTACTACTACTATTATTGGTCAGTGACTCGTTGTAATAAAGATTGCGCGACGTGATCGGCCGACGCTCCTAGTCGTATATTCCTAGACGTTAAGGGCTCAAACGCAAACGGCAGGGCTTGGTCCGAGTACTAACGACAATTACGAACGATGCGGGTGCACGCAATGCGACCAGAGATAAGTCGAGAATGTAATACCGTGGGATGGGTTGGTTGGCGATCACGAGGGTGGGAGGAAGAGGGGATGGCTGTGGAGAGCAGAAAAATATATATATATATATATATATATATATATATATATATATATAAAGCTCAGGGAAAAAGCTCGGGAAAGGCAATCGTTTGATCGCGAAAGCTATTCTCAAAGATATCCGTGTATTATTTTTTCTTCTTCTTCTTCTTCTTCTTCTTCTTTCACGATTGAACAGATAACAATAATACTAATAACGATGATAATAACGTAATAATACCGACGATAATGGCAATGCCGGAAGCGACACGAGTCCCTTCATTCATGTGTGCTTCGAAACGGAGCGGTTTAAAAAAAGAAAAAAAAAAAAGAAGGAGAAGAAGAAGAAGAAGAAGAAGAAGAACAAAATAGCGAAGAGAAATAAAGGAGGGAGAAAAGAAGTGAAGAGAAATAAGGAGGAAAAGGGAGGAGGACGTGGAGGAAGTAGGAGGAAAGTAAAAAAGAAAGGAAAGAGAGAGAGAGAGAGAGAAAGGTAGAAGAAAGTAGTGAAGAGGGGGGAAAAAGAAAGAGATCAAAGCAAAGACAAATGTAATATGAAAAATGCTAATATACGTTGGGCAAACTTTTCAACGAGTCGTAGTAACAAAATGATCGTGCACGCAATCCTACGACGAATGCGAGAGAACCGTGAAGGGGGGGGGGGAGAACGAGGGTGCGGATGCGGGGAAGTCGAAGAGAGGAAATAAAGAAAAGAAAAGAAAAGAAAAGAAAAGAAAAAGAAAAGAAAAAAAAATAAAGGAGAGGAAAAAAAATGTACACCGAGGTAGCAGTAAACGTTCCCCGTTTCTAAAAAGTATGATCGTTTTACACTTGTTTTCCTCTTTCACGAGAGCGTATCTTTTGAATAAAGATACTGACGATGCTCGTGCGCGCGCAAAAAAAAAAAAAAAAAAGAGAAAGAAAGAAAGAAAAAGAAAAGGAAAACGAAGAACGAAAAACTAGAAAAGAAAGAGAGGAAAAAGGAAGAAAACTTCTTTTTATTTTTTTTTTTTTCGAGAAAGAGAATCCTACCGCGCGGAGTGATATTTTTATTAGTTGCGCGCGAAACTAAC
>OU426863.1:6958009-6973009 GCA_911387685.1 Dolichovespula media | reverse complement strand
TCCTCCTCCCCACCCCCTACCTTAGCCCTGTACCCTCGTCGCACTCTGCTCTCGCCCCACACCTCACCCTCTACGTCCGCCATTCTTTCTCTCTCTCTCTCTCTCTCTCTTTATCTCTCTCTCTCTCTCTCTCTCTCTTCCCTTACCTCTTTTCGTAAAATATAATCGAATCGAACGTTCGAAAGTTTCGAAGCGTCGCTCGCGACGTATCTAAACTCGTCGTAATTCTTTTTGCTCTTTCGTCCGATAATACTCTACGTGCACGTATCACGTAACGAGATTTTCTCTATAAGGATATTGTCTATAAAAAAAAAAGGTACTATTAATATCGATTTCGCAAAAAATGGAGAGAATAATAATCAACCCGAGGGTTCACGAATTTTTAGAATAATAGACGATATTAGACCGTTATAGGTCGATCGGTCGATCGGTCGGTCAATCGGTAAGCCGACGATACGCAATACCGGAATTATTTAATTAAATCGATCAATTTATAACGTAGCAAATCGAACTACGACCTGGCGTTTTAAAAATATCGTAGAACTATCGTAACGACATCGATAACGTTATTGAAACATTGATACGAGCAAGAATATATTAGATGGGGAGGGATATATCATCGTCGTGGGACGATATTAGAAATATGGATTTAGAAGGCTATTCAGTTTCTCTTATATAGTAGTATCCTTGAGAATATTTATTGATTTTATGGCAGAGAGAGAGAGAGAGAGAGAGAGAGAGAGAGAGAGAGAAAGTGAGAGAGAGAGAGAGAGTTAGAAAGAGAGAGTAAGAGAATGAAATAGAGATAGATGAATAGACGAAGAGAGAGAGAGAGAGAGAGAGAGAGAGAGAGTAGGTGAGTCGGAGTGATGGAGAGGGAAGAGAGAGAGAAGGTGAGACGGAGAGATGGAGAGGGGAGAGGGAGAGTAGAGAGCGCCGTCTGTCGTCCAGCGATAATAACTATAAACACGGTTTTGGTTCCGTTGGTGCTCTCGTACGTCCATGTTGGTAACTGCAATATTGTGTATACAAGGTAAAGCAAATCTATATTTTATCATGGTCCAACGCCGAGATTTGATGCAGTTTGCCTTTCAGGCACTTACCGACGCGTAACGACGTATGTTTGTATACACATGCGATCTCCGGGAGCTTTACGAACGTAAATTAACCGAACTACGAGATACGATAGGAAGCCACGACGATTACGAAGGTATCAATCACAGGTTCGCTTTTATCAAAAAATCGATGGTATGGTATTTAATCGAATTTACATTTATCCATGTACGTACGTACCTGTGTATGTTCATTGAAAATGCGTCGAGGGATTATTAATTACATTACGTCGCGACGTCTCGACAGGACGCTTTCGTTATCACAACTGAGATCGTTCGTATTTCCTTTTCCATCGTTCCTTATATTCTTCGAACGAATATTAAACGAGTATTGAAGAAAAGAATAATAAGAAAAGAAACGTAAATCGAACGAGAATGTAAACATTCGCCGTATCATAGGACGTATATATAGGATACAATTAATTATTTCCCTCTTCGTACCTAACCTTTTCGACGCGTATATATATAAACATATTTACGAGGCGTGCCAGATTGCGTAATAAAGGTATAGCATATCGTTTCATTTTTTTCGGAATAATAATTCGTAAGTACGTGCAAGGAATACATACCATCGTCGTCCAAAAGTTTTCCCCTTTCAGCCCCTCAAAGTCGTATAAGATATGTTCAATGCGATCTAACGTGTCCTAAAGTGTACTCGGTAATATTCGGAATTCTTCGTCGGTAATCCGAAAAAAAAGACAGTCAAGTGGTCGGTTTAACCGGAGGAAGGAAAGTTTTATTCGAAGGTAAATACCGTTGGTCGTGCAGTTTCCTGAATTATCGACGTTTCTTTATCTTATCTTTATCATAATCTTTATCATAATCTTTATCATTATCTTTATCTTTGTACTCGCTCGATAAAGCATTTATTTACCCACGTTCTCTTGACCGGTTAGAATTCGTAATATCAGTCTCGTAAAAGTTTGATCCTTGGTAATAAATAAAGTACGAAATATCTCCGTAGGAATTTTTTCTTCGTGAATAAGGACAATATATATATATATATATATATATGTATATGTATATATGTATACATATATACATACATAAGTATATATATATGTATATATAAATATATATATTCGCGGCTGTAAGATTTTGGCGCGAATCGAACGAGGGTAAGGTGGCATGTGTACGAGGTAACGAATGACGAGAAAGAAGAGAGAGAAAGAGTGAGAGAGAGAGAGAGAAAGAGAGACCAATAAGTACGAAGGAACGAGAGAGAGGGATATAGGCATCGAGCGAGCGACCAATCAGCGTTTCGCGTCTAGAAACCGCCGCGTGATGACGCGACGTACGCAGGTCCACAACATGGCCGGCTGGAGCCTGGCACCGCCATGGCGACATTCTTGTCACTTTCCTAACAATCCTCTTTTTTATACCTTTTGCACGACTTTTTTAAACGGCATCGCGTAGTAAGTAAAAACGAACGGTGACAAGTGCGCGGACGATGTGACAGTGACGATGGGATTTCCTTGACCACGCGGCCAGACGTCCACACAAAATAATACGAAGAAAGTGCAAGTGAGTGTCTGTCTCTCTCTCTCTCTCTCTCTCTCTCTCTCTCTCTCTCTCTCCTCTTCGTATTTTATTCTTTTTTTTTCTCCATCTCTCTCTCACTCTCTCGTTCGTTCGTTCGTTCTCGTGCACGCATGCACTACTCTCCATGCACGATTTCGTCGAAACTACGAATTATACATATATAATATCAAATTGTTTGTGTTGTGTATACATCGTTTAGGAAGATTCTATCAATTATTTTTAAACGTTGTTTACTCGATACGTCACATTTCTTATTTATCGTTCGATATACATATATACATATATATATATATATATATATTTTTTTTATTCCACGATGATAATTAACGAACGTACGAAAAGAACGAGAGAGAACGCATTCGAAGGAAAAGCGTCTTTTTAGCCATGTCCTTCTAACCTCTCTTTTTCTTTCTCTCTATCTCTCTCTCTCTTTCTCTTCCTTTCATCGACGTCCACCTATTGACTTAACCAAAATTGTTCCTCCTTTTCTTTCTTTCTTTCTTTCCTTACTTCCTTCTTTCCTCCTTTATTTCTTTTTCCTTTTTGAAAATCTTTCAAAATGACGAAGATCCTGGATGTGTTAATTATGTGAATTGTTGTCAACAGACAACGTGAACGATTAAATAAGTGTTATCTTTCGTTACTCGCACAAGTGGTTTTCTTTGGGATATAGATAGATGCATATATACATTCATACATATGTACGTACCTACAACACTGATATACGTCTATATATATATATATATATATATATATATATATTTGAGTCATATAACACGTGCTCTCTCTCCCTCTCCCTCTCTGTGTATGTGTGAATGCGTGTATACGCGTGCTGGTATACGTTCGTGATCAGAAACGACTGAGAGAGAGAGAGAGCGGGAGAGAGAGAGAGAGAGAGAGAGAGAGAGAGAGAGAGAGAGAAGAGGCGCGAATAGAAGAAGCGTGGTTGTTCCTGCTGTTTATATATTTGTGTATATATGTATATATATATATATATACATACACACACACATCATATATATATTTATATATATCAATCTCACGCAATATATATATATATATATATACACGTGGTAAATAGAGTAAGATTGTCGATTGTTTACGCGATTCGAGTCCCTCGCGTACGTTACGCTCTCTCGGTCGTTGACGCGGGGCCGGTGAATAAACCAAACGTCGTTATGGCAACACATACATACATACACGTATATATATATATACACGTAAGCTTATAGTTTATAATGCGCGTGTGCGTCCAAATCAACGTACAACACACACACACACACATACGCATATACCTCATGCCATGTGTCGTCTGTCTACTACTACTACTACTACTACTACTACTACTACTACTACTACTACTACTACTACTACTACTACTACTACTACTACACTACTACTACTCTTGCTGCTGTTACTGCTGCTGTTTCTTCTTCTTCTTCTGCTGCTGCTGCTGCTGCTGCTGCTGCATAGAATTACGCGTGTCGCGTCGTGTGCGTGCACGTGCGTCGTCGTGTGCGTGCGCGTGTCTACTCGCTATCTGTTTGACTCCTCGTGGAGACGTTGTTATTGTGTTGTTGTTGTTGTTGTTGTTGTTGTTTCGTCATCGTCATTGTCCTCGTCGTCGTCGTTAAAGTCGTGTTCCTCGTCCACTCGCGTCGACGAACAGGAGGACTCCGTTCTCTCGCGTGCAGAACAGCTGGAGAAGAAGGAATTGCGGCACGCGTTCCCCTCCTCCCTCCTCTTCCTCTTTCTCCTACTCCTTCTCTACCTTTAACCTACCCTTCGTTCCTCTCCCTCTTACCTTCCTCCTCCTCCTCCTCCTATACCCTCTCTCTCTCTCTCTCTCTCTCTCTCTCTCTCTATATCCTAATCGCCACCCGTCGCAGTACGCCGCCTACGCGTCAGAGATCGTTCGACCGATCGAATGCGTTCGATCGATTTAATATCTATGTATGTATGTACGTGTATGGCTTACGTACGTACGTTCGTTCGTATGTATGTATGTATGTATGTATGTACTTATGTATTTACTTATGTATATACTTATGTATGTAATACTAAACTTATGTATGTACTTATGTATATACTTATGTATGTGATACTAAACTTATGTATGTATGTATGTATAAATGTATGTATGGTGTTATGTATTCCTACGGATATGGTTTCCCAGTGCTGCTAATCTATTCCTTCAGATCTTCTGGTGATCATATACATATAAATGTGTGTGTGTGTGTGTGGGGGGGGGATGTTTTTTCTTTCCTCGTTTTATTATTCTTCCACCTCCCTGCCATCGATAATTTTTACAATTAAATACAAAAGATTGTCTCTCTGTATTTTGCGTAAAGGTTGATCGTTAGAAAAATGTTAATATATCGTAATCGTTCGATTGTATTTCTCAGATCGATATCGAGCTTTCACTTTTGTTCCGCGGAACGATGTTATTTATATCTTTTTCTTTTTCTTTTTCTTCGTTTTCCATCCACTCTCTTTTTACTTCCACAATTTTTCATTGTCGATCGATTTAAAGTACAGCAACGTGCAACGAGCAACGTGTGCAACGCGTGCAACGTGCGAAATGTATCGTAGATCCGCATTTAGTACCTATATGTATATATATATATATATAAAGAATTCACTTCCTTATATTATCGTGAATTTTTTGTGAGGAGATAATGCTCAAGGGGAAGGTCGCGGTTCTTTTCTTTTTTTTTTTTATTTGACACACACACACACACATTTTTTTATTTTTTTTTTCCTTTGCGTCTCGACGACGAAAAAGATTATTCGATCGTTCGAACGTTCCGTTCTTATGTAGTAGTCCTCGTAGTTGCGTCGTCTTGAAAAATGTCTCAATGGGAGAAAATACTCTTGGATTGGATACACCAATACTATTACCACCACTACCACCACCATAAGCATTACCATCACCATCACCATCACCATCGCTACTAACCATCGGTATTGCTATTACTATCCTTATCCAATCCACCTACCCACCCACCCACCCACCAACCCTTCCCTCGTTTTTTTTCCCCTTTCGTTTCATCCCCCGTTCTTCTTTTTCCTCCTTTGCATTTTTACGGTACGAAGAAAAGGCATTCGGGCGATCGTTCGCACACTCGTCGACTATTCGATCGTCCAATGGAAAATCTCTCTCTCTCTCTCTCTCTCTCTCTCTCTCTCTCTCTCTCTCGTTCGTTCGTTCGTTCGTTCTCTCGTTCGTTCGCTTTCGTCCCTATTTTTTTTCGCGGGAGGAGAGAGAACGAGGAAATGCGAAGCTGCCTCGTTTCGACGCTCGTTTCCGCGACAGCTCTTATATATGTATGTGCGTAAATATATATATCTACCTATATACAAATATATATATATATATATATATATTTATACACATACATACATATACACAATCGTCGATGGAAAATTCTTTCTCGTTTCTGTCCTATCTTTTATTCACAGTTGCATAGAAATGAACATGAAACTAACATCCTATGTTATATTTTCTTTTGATCTTTATGTACATATATATATATATATATATATATATATATATATATATATATATATTGTTTAAAAACGATTTTTCTCTCTACCTATCTCTATCTATCTATCTATCTATCTCTTTTATCTTATATTAAATATCTATATAACACATAATATATAACAATATAAATAAATAATATTCATCTACTCACACATACACACCCACACACAGCCACACATATATATATATATATTTCTCAGTTCTTTGATATCTATATCCGTGTTTAATTTAAATTGATAAAGTAATTAACTTAACCTATATAATATATGTTAGTATGCTACCTTTCTCGCACGATATTTTACTTCTAAAAACGTTATATTACACGCGATATCCTTTATCGTCTTATAAAATCGCGCTTGCAGTTACTGTTATTTCGTTCCCGTTCTCCCTCTTTCTCTCTCTCTCTCTCTCTCTCTCTCTCTCTCTCTCTCTCCTTCTATGAACGTTTCAATTACCTTCCGGCACATGCTCGCGAGGATATAATAAAAGACGCGATGAGAATACGAATTGCGGACTGAAGGAAAGAAGGAAGGAAGGAAGTTTACCAAATCGAGAAAAAGACGAGGTTCACGTGTGCGCTTTCACCTTCGTCAAGGTCGATCGCGAATTATTATCAATACTTTATTCGTTACTTTTGTTCTCTCACTCTCTATCTCTCTATCTATCTATCTCTCTTTTTACGTCTTAGTCATCGACATTATTATTATTATATATTGTAAATATATCGGAGACGAAGGTGTTCCGCGTTTTGTTTTGTTTTGTTTTGTTTTTGTTCCTCTCTCTTACGAGGAAAATTTTATCTACGACGTTTGGATTTTGAACGAACACGACGCGGCGGTCGTCCTTTCAGTCCTTCGAAGGTGTTCGTATCGTCGACACGCCGATCAAATATTAATATTTTACTCGATTAATCAATTAATTAATTAATTACTTAATTACTTAATTAATGTTATATTATATGTGAATATGTAATACGCGTGTGCCTGTGCGCGGGTTAAATTAATTTATCTCAACGTTTGATTTCAGGACGGACCTTAACTAACAACGATCGAATCTGAGAAAGAGATACAGGTGCGTACACATTATACACGATCGTCCCTTTGGTTTGGGGGGATGAAATATTGTTAAAAATTAACGACCATTGCACGTGCGTATGTTTTTATGTATGTATGTATGTATGTACATATGCGTAGCCGTTCGTTCAGCTTTTTTTCGTTTAATTTATTCCGATCGTGCCTTTTTTTATTTTGTATTTCTTGCCCTGCCCTCCCACCCTTTTTTATATTTATTTTCATTCCCCCCTCGTACGATAAAATCGACCAACGTTCGCGTTGCATTTTTCGTCTTTCTTTTTTTCTTCTTTTCCTTTTCTTATTAGTTCGAAATTCAAGGCACCCTTTTTTTTTTTACCATATCGATCCTGCCATCGCTTGCGTATACTCATCGACGAACAAACACAAATTCTCTTTTCCTTTCGAGAATACTTCTCAATTTAATTTATACTTGCGTGCGCAAATACGACGTAGTAAAGTTTACTTTAGCTCTCGTTTACTTTCGAGAAAACATAATAATCGGTTCGCTTACAAAAATAATGAAAGAATATATTTGATAATAGATACGATGATTTCATTTTAATTCGATTTCGCGCGTTCGTTCGTTCGTTCGTTCGTTCGTTCGTTCGCCCGTAAGAAAGTATCCGATTGTTTAATTTTAAATGGGAAAAAGAAAGAAACAAAAAAGAGAAAGAAGAGCGAAAGGAAAACGCGCATTAAAGAAAAAAAAAAAAAAAAAAAAAGAGAAAGAAAGAAAGAAAGAAACAGAAACGTCGGAGAAGTTAATTAAACGAAGGCGTTTTATTTCGTCATTTGTATCCTTTGAAGATGATTATTTTGTATTAGTCGTCGATTGTTTAAGCTTAATGCCTTTTAAATCGACGAGAGAGATATGTAAATCGACGTAGAAGGAGATGCAGTGTACGGTATATACTCGTAATTCATTCAACCTATTTCCTCAGACACACACACACACACACACAAAGACAGACAGACAGACAGCAGCAGCACACGCGCGTATACATGCATGTACATTCAGGAATACCGTATAAAAGAGGATATCAATTATCTAACAATAAAGTTACGGGATTTTTAACGTGTGTACACGCGCGCGTTGCTATGCAGCTTTTTTTTTTTTCCATGTATTTATGTACACACGTGTGTGCGCGCGTGCGTAAGCGTGGTACGTACGTACGAATGGATGTGCGCACAACATAAAAAAAAAAAAACAATCTTTCGTTCTTTTCGAGTATGCAACCCGCATGCATTTCGATCCAACACAACAGCCGCTTCTGTATCATTGTCGTCGTCGTCGTCGTCCGTCGTCGTGCGTTTCATTCTCTTTTTTCGTTTCACCTACGGTACTTTGTTTCACGTGAACGACGAAAGAGAAGAAAAGAAGAAGAAAAAAAATGCGAGCTTACTCAACAAGTGCGAATTTTCTTCCGGGAAAATTATTCTACGTGTAAAATTATTGAAGGCCAAAGTTTTTTTTTTTTTTTTTTTTTTTTTTATATCGAGACTTTTGAGATTTGTTTTTCTCTTTCTTTTTTTTTTTTTTATTTTTTTATTTGATTTTATTTTGTTTCGAAACCATTGCGAATCGTTTTCGCGAAAAAGTGAGATACATTTTTCTCTCTTCGAATTGCGAAATTCCATTTAGGAAGAAAAAAAAGAAAGAAGAAGAAGAGGAAGAAGGAAAAAAGAGAATCGATTATCTTCTCTCTCTAGAATGTATGTCGTTATCACAATTTGCACGACTCGTTTAATTTTAATCGCACATTTTACGATATTGACGTTGTCTCCTTTATTAAATTTTTTTTTCTTGGCTTTTATTTTAACTATGTTGATGATGTGTCGAATAAATCGTGCACCCAATGCACGTACTTTATTATTTCGACAACGCAGCGAATAAATAAATACGTCCTTCGAACGACCGTTGATTATTATGCACGTCGATGTATTGTATATTTATATATATTTGTACACAGTATTGTTATTCTTAGACATCGTTCGATGCACATTAATTTTTTTTTTGTTTCGTTATCTTTTTTCAATGATAGCACACAGATTATAATACTTTGAAGAGCACAAACGACGACACGTATTTCACGTATGTTTTATATATTTATTAATACGATCGACTCACCCCCTTACATTAGCACCGCATACTTACATTTCGTATGAATTTTTATTCGTAAGACGAATAATATAATAATAATAATAATAATAATAATAATAATAATAATAATAATAATAATAATAATCGAGTGTGCTGGTAAGCGCACGTTTGATGAGCGATTATGATTTAAATGACGTTTTTTTTTTTATTAATTTTTAAGATTATTCTTTTTTCACTTTTATTCTTACCCCCTTATTTTACTTTTTCTTCTTCTTTTTTTTTTTTTTTTTAATTTCTCATGTCAATTCAGGAACACTCTCGACTCTTCGTTATCATTGAAGAAACGGAAAAGGAAGGGGAAGGAAAGAAACAAATGAATAAAAAAAAAAAGAAGAAGGAAAAGAAAAAAGAAGCAATAAAATAAATCCGATGTCGTTATTCTCATTCATTCATTCATTCATTCATTCATTCATACGTTCATTCATTCAACCGATATCCAATTTATGAATGAAACGATCGATTAAATCGAGCTGTGGAGGGGGTGTGATCAATTAATATTTCTTCATTGTTTTTTTTTTTTTTTGATTTCTTTTTCTTTCTTTTTTTTTTACACTCGAATCTGTTAGCGTTCCGAAAGGGTGGGGGGGGGTTACGTATCCCTGAGAAAATGTATCCAAAACAGTTAGTTATCTTTAAGTAATAAATAGGGGATCGAGGGAGGCGCTCCTCGAGCTCTCTTCGTTACCCACATTTTGACGATCCTCGTCGTACCGACCGTGCTTTTCATCCCCTCTGCCTTACCGACCGGCCCGTCGTCCGTGTAGGGAACGCCTCTCGTCTCGTGCTAAACGGGTGAAGGTAAGTCCCGTCCTCCATACTCCGACAATTCGAATACTCCTGCGATTTACCGTATATCGGGTTTATATCCTCGTCGAACGAAAAACCCTGAGTATCGTTTTCTGTATTATCCGTCACGGGGAAAACAGGTCGTATACTTGTTTATTATTGACCGTAGATCTCACGTTCGTGATTCGGACGATTAAAGTCTCGATCGACGAGAAAACGACTCGTTCGCGATAAGAAGTTTGGCGCGGGCGGAGCGGGACGGAAAGAGGAGGAGGAGGAGGAGGGTGGCCTACGTTCCATCGTCCTTTATCGACGAGTGATCATAATTCGCCAAACAGTACGAACGGATAATCTTTTTGAGTGTTCGATAAAGAGAGTTAAAGACTATGATACCTTGTATCTAATGTTTTCATGTCGACGTTATTAATCGCCGCTCTCTTTATCTACTATTTTCGTTTTAAATATTGGAGATAGATAAGGGAAAGATGGAGACGGATGGATGGATGGATGGATGGATGGATGGAAAGAAAGATATGTGTATATATATGTGTATGCATGTATGTATGTATGTATGTAACAAAAGGTATCTTCACTTAACTAACGAGTAGACGAGAATAAAGTTTTCGTAACGTTAAGGAGTGGAAGAAGATAATGAAATAAAGAAATGGGCGTTGTTCCGACGTACGAATAATACGCGGGTAAATTATGTGGTTCATGCATTAGCATTGTGATTAATTACACTCTATGTGCTTCTCGTGCCAAAAGACTCTCCCTCTTCCTGGAGTTCAGTCGCGATGGGGCTATTTCGCGTTTGTTGTTCGCGTCGACGAGAGTCTCGGAAAAAAAAAAAAAAAAAAAAAAAAAAAAAAATAGGAAAAAAAGAACAACAAGTCTGCGAGAAGGGCGAAGCGTAGAGAGGGTGGGGTGGGGGGAGGATGGAGGTTGCTCCGAGGGCTCGCGGTGGGTGGTTGTGTGGGCTGTCTGGGGAAAAGGGTTGTTGGAAGGGTGTTCTCACGAAGTGGTGGATCGAACGGCTCGCGGGGCGAGGGAGGGAGGGAGAGTCAGACGTCGAGGGTCCCACACGCGAGCAAACTTCCGACCACGGCAAAGTATTTTTAATCAGTCGATAAGTTGTCCGGTGCCAGCACGACGTCTCCCCTCTTCCCCGTTCCCCTCCTCTCTCTCTTTGTCTCTCTCTCTCTCTCTCTCTCTCTCTCTCTCTCACCTACCACCAACTCTTACCGCGTCCTCCCCTCCCAGATAATTATCCATAATTGGATTACCGTTTCTCTTTTCGTATAGGTTTCTCTCTTTCTCTCTCTCTCTCTCTCGACGTAGCTGAACTTCATTAAGCTTACTACTAATTCTTCGAACGTCATAGCTGGCGAGACCAGCTAATGGAGTGTAACTCCGTGCGTAAGGCGACTAGCCTTCGTCGTTCTCTATTGCAATTAATTTTATCGGATGAAACTGGACAAAAAGAGGGATAGATAGACAGACCGGAAAGACAGAAAGAAAGAGAGATAGATAGAGTGATATATATATATATATATATAGAGAGGGAGAGAAAGAGAAAGGAGTGGTGAAATATTGTGTCGAAATTGAGAAATTGAGTTCTATTGCAATTAATTTTATCGGATGAAACTAAACAAAAAGAGAGATAGATAGATAGTGATAAATAGAGAGATGAAGAGAGAGAGAGAGAGAGGGGGGGTGGAGAGGGAGAGAGAGGGAGAGGGAGTGGTAAAGTAGCGGGGAAAATATTTTGTTGAAATTGAGAAATTGAGTTATATGCTACGTGATTAATTACATTAATCGATAGGTTAATTAATATTATCAGGAAGCACGGTACATTAACTCACACACCGTACCGGATCGGTACGATTGATAAAATGTTTAAAATCACGATGTTATTTATTATGGTTCTCGTCAAAAGGTGGGCCGCTGCTGCGTCGATGTACATACGTGTGGATACATACGAAGCGTGCGGTGGGTCGCAGAAATCGTTCGAGTTCCATGAGGAATAATATATTTCGCGTTATTTGGACACCAACCTTTACGGAGGTGTTTATTAATATCGTCGAGGGATTTGAAATTTTACGTAGGTGTATTGTAAAAGAAAAAAAAAAAAAAAAGAAGAAGAAGAAGAAGAAGAGAAAAAAAAAAGAGCAAAGTAAAAAGGAAATAAATTGTAAGCGCAAATATCGCATCTTTATATTTATTTGTACGATCGAAAGCTTTCATCGGAGCCCAATTGTCGACATTTCTATCTATCTATCTCTCTCTCTCTCTCTCTCTCTCTCTCTCTCTCTCTTTCTATATATATATATATATATATATAGATATATATATAGTGGGTAAGAAAATAAAACTTGTGTAAGATAAAAATCTTCTGTTCTTCCGTTAAATCCGGATAAGGAGAGAGAAAAAGGGGGTTAGGGGTGGGCGGTGAAGGAGGATGAGGAGGAGGAGGAGGAGAAGTCGAGGACGACGCGACTACGACGAACGAGAAAGGGTCCGATAATCGATCATACGACCCGGTGACTCCATTGACGTGCCGGATGAGAACAGAAAACTGAGACTTCCATCGACAATCGCTCTCTCGTACACGAAGCTTCTTCCTCTCGTTTGCTCGCTTCATTTGACGACGTGCCCTCCGGTTATGTACCTCCTTGTCTCGTCAACGTCCTTGTCTTTCTACCCTTCTCTCTCTCTCTCTCTCTCTCTCTCTCTCTCTCTCTCTCTGTGTGTCTCTCTATCGCTCTATCTCTCTTAGTTTCTTCCATCACCCTGACCCTTCGTGAATTCCTGAACGTACCTCGACCATCCCTGTCACCTAATTGAACCTAATCGAAGCTTCCTCACGATTCTCTCTCTCTCTCTCTCTCTCTCTCTCTCTCTCTCTCTCTCTCTCTCCTTTTCTCCTTACTGTTCTACCTTCACGTTCTGTCGTACACGTTTTTCTTCTAATTTCCTGCGCCTCGTCGATTCGTTTCTCCCTCTCTCTCTCTCTCTCTCTCTCCCTCCCTCTCTCTCTCTCTCTCTCTCTCTCTCTCTCTCTCTCTCTCTCTCTCTCTCTCTCTCTCTCTATACGCGTCGTTAAGAATCTTCAACGAGACGTGAACGTGTCCTCATATCGAAATCCTCCTCTTTCACGTCGGGTTCAACCCCGATAATAATAATACGTCTCCGGAAGGACGATGTAATATTTTCTACGATTTAAATTAAAATCGATTTGTATTTATATTATAATTCCGCTATGTACGTTTCTATGGGATATATTTAATGACGATTTTATGGCGTCGGCGGTGTGTCCTGTCGAATGATGCAAGGGACGTTTTGGAGGAAGGAGATAATAGTGGTAAAAAGAAAAACACGAAAAAGACGAAGAAGAAGAAGAAGAAGGAGAAGAAGAAGAAGAAGAAGGAAAAGACGAAAGCGTAAGAGAGACACAACGAGGGTAGTAGTAGTAGCATGTGCTTTGGCTAATTTCTTTAAAACACTCTGCAGCTTCTTAATTTCTCGGATGACCTTACCCAAAGAAAAAAAAAGGAAAGAAACAAAAAAAAGAAGAAGAAGAGGAAGAAAATAAAAAAGAGAGAGAGAGAGAGAGAGAGAGAGAAAAGGAAAGAAGAAAGTGCACTTCGTTCCTGGCAGTGACGACGAAAAACTAGCCGACTTTTCTTCTTGGCTCCTGAAATTTTCCCGGACGGTGAAGTTTCACGGAGTGAGAGAGAGAGAGAGAGAGAGAGAGAGAGAGAGAGAGAGAAGGAGAATGAAAAATAGAGAAAGATAGAAGAGAGACTCGAGGAAAGGGGAGTGGTAGTATGAGAGAGATAGAGACAGAGACACACGGAAAGAGAGAAAGAGAAAGAGAGAGAGAGAGACTGAAAGGAAAGCAGAGAACATACAGGGTGGGAAGTAACTGACCGCAAAAGCGACGTGGACTTTTTTTTTTCTTTTTTTTTATTTCTCTTTTCTTTTTCTCAGAGACCTCATTCGTTCATTAGACTCGACTCGTGCAACGCGCTCGCTTCCCGAGCTGTTTTCTATCTCTCTCTCTCTCTCTCTCTCTCTCTCTCTCTCTCTCTCTCTCTCTCTCTATCTCTCACTCTCTCTCTATCTCTCACTCTCTGTCCTCAGTTTTCTCCGACCACGTTACAAGCCCTTCTCCCTTCTTCTTCTTCTTCTTTTTCTATTTTTTTTTTTCTCTCTCTCTCTCTCTCTCTCTCTCCTTTTCTTCCCTTTCTTCCTCTTTTCTCCACTTTTCTCCCTTCTTGTTTCCACGGGAACATCTCTCTACTCCAGTAGTAGTAGTAGTAGCAGCAGCAACCTCTTGTTCTTATTGTTAGTTTGTCTTTTTCCTTCCACTCTTGGTCAGCCGAGTACAAAATTAGACATTTGAAAGAGCATTCTTGTCTCTCTGTGTTCAAGCGTGCTTCTCTCTCTATCTCTCTCTGTGTTTGCGTCATAACCGCACACACATTTTCGCGATTCTTTCAAAGAATATACCACACCATATCCTCCTACAACTCTGGCAAATAATACAAGTATTCTTATGATATGTACACAAGCCCTGAGTGCCTGCGTGCGTGCGTGCGTATTTCTCTCTGTCTGTCTGTGTACGTATATAAGAAAGAGAGAGAGAGAGAGAGAGGTGGGGGGGGGGCGAAATAATACGCGGAATGTATTGCAAATGATCGTTTTAACATTTCAATTATCGCGTTGAATTATTAATTACGACAGATTTCCCAACGAGCGTTGTTCATTTTACGATAA
>OU426863.1:6948009-6950509 GCA_911387685.1 Dolichovespula media | reverse complement strand
CAGATATCGAGCTCCCTATGGATTTATATTACTTCTCCGATCGATCGACAATATTTTTTCGAGAAGAAGAGACAGAGGGTGAGATAGTGAGAGAGAGAGAGAGTGAGATAGAGAGAGAGAGATTTTAACGAATCTGTACTTTGCGAGAAAGAGTTCGATGCTTTGTTTCAGTCGAGTTAAAAGAAAATTTATTTTCGCACGTTACAATGTCCTAGGATCGATATCTCGATGATAGATCGTGCCTTAATAAAATTTCTTTCGAGAAAGTAGGTATATATATATATATATATATATATATATATATATATATATATTACGGCGGAACTATATCGATCAGGATAACGCTTCAACTTTCACGTTTTACGTATCATTTATAATAATAACAATAAATAATAATAATAATGAGTGATAATAGTAATAATAATAATAATAATAATAATAAAAAAGAAAGAAAATAATAATAAATATAAGAATTTTATATACCTTGAAAAATGCGTGTGGTGGTCCTAGAGGAGGGTTACGCTCATAAAGCGGGAAAATTCGAAAACGTTATATAATACCATCGGCCAGGCTATTTCGATCTATTATTACAGGCAGAGTTACGATCTAAAAGCGTTTCACGCGTTATTGGATCTACGATACTTTTATAACGTCATAAAAGGGACTACTACTGGCGGCCTGGTAGAGGAAGCTTTCTCTTGTAAGTACGAGAGCAACAATGCGTTTCGCGCACAGGCATTCTATTAATTTCTACAGAAATGGAATATTCGTTTATAACCTGCCTGTGTGTACACGTATATACATGTTTATATATACATATATACATTTATAAAATTGTATATATATATATATATATATATATATATATATATATTTATATATTTATATATGTGTATGTGTGCGCGCGCGTTTGTTCGTGCGTGTCCTGTTTACTTTTACAATCCGTACTCGAAAGCATTTTGCGGCGACCGATTGGTTCTCGAGCACGATCGTTACAGTATTTTCTATTATTATCAGCCAGCAGCCGGGGTGTGTAATCGTACGCACGCTCTCGACGCAATCCAAAGGGTATTTCGCGATTACGTTTTAGCCGTTCCATTAATCATCCGATGAGATACGATTTAAAACTAATTTGTAGCCGACGATTCGCAAACAGTTGGCAAATATTTGAATTCGCAGGAATCAAATTAATTCCGGCTAAATTCATTATACGGTATTCATAAAACTCTTTCATATGTGTATAGTTATACATACATGCATATATACATATACATACATACATACATATATATATATATATATATATATATATATATATATATATATATATGATACATAGTATATAAGAGATTGTGCCAGGATCCATATCGGTTAAAGTACATATTTGTCATGGTTTGAATATTTTGTAATAAGCAAGAAGTATTCCATGTACAATGTGTTTATATACGTATCTAATACATATGCATATATATATATATATATATATATATATATATATATTCATAGAACGGAAATGCACTTGGTTTTGTAATATTTCGAGTATCCTTGATCATTGACTTTCTGATCCTTTCAAATACGGCTAATTAACCGATTAGAGTTTAAAATGCCTTCGGTTTTGTCCTTTGCGCTTGTCCAATGCTCCAGATTAGAATACACGACTGAGGTGGTACGAGTAATAATCTCTCTCGATATTGCAAAGGGAGTCGTCGAGCGTATACTCAATGGGGGAGAGAGAGAGAGAGAGAGAGAGAGAGAGAGAGAGAGAGAGAGAGAGAGAGAGAGAGAGTGAGAGTGAGAGTGAGAGAGAGGATGATTGAGGAGGAGAAGGAGAAGTAGAAGGAGGTGATCGCTTCGTAGCGATCGAAAGGGCCTTCGTCCTACGTCGTACAATGGCATTAGCGCGGTAGACTCTCACTGCGATACATCGCAGAGAGATAGAGACAGAGATCGTGAGAGATGCATAGATAGATAGATAGATGGATAGATAGATAGATAGATAGAGAGGGAGATACAGAGCTTGTAATCATCGCCAATCAAGTCTTGTCCTTTTCAAAAGGGACAAGACTTTCGAAAACATTGATCAAATTTTTTTTCGAATGAAGCATCGATTAAACCATTACCATCATGATAACAATAATAATAATAATAATAATAATAATAATAATAATAATAATAATAATAATAATAATAATAATAATAATAATAATAATAATAATAATAATAATAATAATAATAATAATAATAATAATAATAATAATAATAATAATAATAATAATAATAATAATAATAATAATAATAATAATAATAATAATAATAATAATAATAATAATAATAATAATAATAATAATAATAATAATAATAATAATAATAATAATAATAATAATAATAATAATAATAATAATAATAATAATAATAATAATAATAATAATAATAATAATAATAATAATAATAATAATAATAATAATAATAATAATAATAATAATAATAATAATAATAATAA
>OU426863.1:6933009-6935509 GCA_911387685.1 Dolichovespula media | reverse complement strand
TATGTAACCGGTTAACCGGTGTTCAAGGCTCTCTCTCTCTCTCTCTCTCTCTCTCGTTCGTTCGTTCTCTCGTTCGCTCGCTAGCTCGCTCGCTTGCTTGCTCGGTTGCTTGCTTGTTCAATGGAAACCTTCTACCCGTTTCTCCGTGCATCGTAGGTACGTTAGCTCCGCTAACTTCTCCATCGAGCTCCCTTCTCTCACCTTCGTTCGCGTGCAATAATATCTGATCGTACGTAAAATAAAACCCGTAAAACTTGAAACAAACTGAAGATCATTTTGATAAGATTTTGCATTCGTACGTAGGATTAATCGACCAACGTTCGGCCAACGACGATAATAACTTGGGCTATTTGTTTACTCAATTATCTTTGTTCGTTCGTTCATCGTACGGACTACGTATTCGAAATCCTTCGAATTGTATTCTTATTGATTAGGATACGACGTGGATCCTCGGAATCGATAATTAACAAACGTTCACGAAGGAAACGATAATTAACAAACGTTCACGCTTTACTACGTACGTACGTTAACGTACATTTGCGGGTGAGATTACATGTGCTGTGTTATCGATTGAAACGAACCAGCGTATTTTACACGTAGAATAAACCAACCGACCGACCCACCCACCCACCCACCCACTTCTCCATCCCATCCCCCCTCCAGGTCACGAAGATTCAACAAATTCACGGACACTTGACGTTGCATTGTTACGTAGAGAGTTGGTAAACAGAAGGTCGTTATCAACACCAAGAGAGCTAAGGCTCGTTAACCGTTGCTAAGAGGCGAATGCGAGGAATCCTCCTCCTCCTCCTCCTCGTCCTCCTCCCATTGGGCTCGATGCTTCGTTCGCTCGCTCGAGAGAGAAACTGTTTTCGTCTCTCTCTCTCTCTCTCTCTCTCTCTCTCTCTCTCTCTCTCTCTCTCTCTCTCTTTCGCTGACTCCCTGAGTCACTACGTGTGGTTACGTCTCAAGACATACACCAATCCGTACGATGT
Source organism: Dolichovespula media (assembly GCA_911387685.1). Classification (NCBI taxonomy): domain Eukaryota; kingdom Metazoa; phylum Arthropoda; class Insecta; order Hymenoptera; family Vespidae; genus Dolichovespula; species Dolichovespula media. Next base: position 6,934,514 of record OU426863.1, on the reverse strand, counting down.
ACCGTAAGATAACATGTAAACGAGAGAGAGAGAGAGAGAGAGAGAGAGAGAGAGAGAGAGAGAGAGAGGAGAGAGAGTTTCCTACGTGGTGTAGGACGGTAGGTAGTACTACGCGAGGATATCACACGCTGTCTACCAGTATATATGTACATATATATATATATATATATATATATATATATATATATATATATATACGTATATGTATATGTAATAATTCAAAGATGCATATGTGTGGATGAACAAACAGTCGCCGTCGTTCGTATCTCTATCTCCTATCTCTATCCTCCATCTCTATCTTTATCTTCATCTATGTCTCTCTCTCTCTCTCTCTCTCTCCCGCCCCCATATTATTATTACATCCTCGTGCAGATAGTTTCTCATTATCGTCTCGTGACTACGTCTTTAAACGTCAAGTTAATTCGTGTCCTATGGTCGATATTTGAGATGTTTTTTTAATTGTCTTCTATTTCTTTTCCTTTTCTCTTTTTTTTCGTTTTCTTTTTTTTCTTTTTTTTTTTACAGCGAAACGTTCGAGTTCAGTTGCGCCGTCGAAAACTTTGAGAATATCTCTAAATCGATTCGTAGAACGTTTCAATAAGATTCCCGAAAAGTAAGAGGAATAACAAAAATCTCACGTCTCCCGTAGAAAATTAATCGCGTATTATTTATTACGCGTATCGAATAACCGTACGAAAGTTACGAGACGGTGTTTTGTACCTTTAATGAAATTTTATATTAATCTCTAATAGAATTTGTAGAACGTTGTACATAACGTTATGGGTATAAACGTTTGTGAATAAATACTTAATACGTGACGTTCGTATTTCGGAATGATTCCGTCGGAAGTGACGTAACATTAAAGTTGCAAAACGAACCAACGTCGATATATATATATATATATATATTTATATATTTATATATATATATATATTTATATATTTATATATATATATATATATATATATATATATATATATATATATATATACAAACACGTAGAGAGAGACTCCTGGATCGCATTACGAACTGTACGAACTGTAACGAGATGAACGAAACGAATATCGATACGACACGATTTTATGTTATATATATATATATATATATATATATATATATATATATATATATATATATATACTCTCTCTCTCTCTTTCTCTCGATAATCTTTCCAGAATAGTAACCGAGTACGATCGTTTTCGTTTTATTCCTTTTCGTTCTAGATATTCGTCCCGAACGGAAAGGGGCTTTTTTATCTATTGATTAGGAGAACGACGACGACGACGACGGCAGAAGTTGTGTCAGATTTTTTAAATCTCATTCAAATCCGTTACTACCACCGCGAGAATACATTTTTAACGATTAGTTCGTGAAAATATAGATATCCCGTCTTTCCACCACGTACATACATACATACATACATACATACGTACATACATACATACATACATACATACATACATACATACATACGTACGTACGTACGTATATCCGTTTTATTCGGT
>OU426863.1:6925509-6928009 GCA_911387685.1 Dolichovespula media | reverse complement strand
ATTATTTATTATATATAATTATTATTATTTCAAGATCATCTTAATTCTCCTCGTTAATGTTATACGTAAGTTTCGATGAAATCGAATGATATCGAATAGAATGTATGTGTATGTGTATGTGTGCTTTCATGCGCGCGCGCGTTTGTGTATGTGTGTGTGTGTGTGATCCTTTTGATCGAATTTCATGGGTTAGAAATATGCAGCTTAGCCAATAGATATCTGGAATACAGTCTGGTTTAAAACGTGCTCGGGCTGTTTTATTGCTGGAGGTTAATAATGGAAATCATGAGAAAAGAAGATGAAGGAAGATGAAGAGAAATAGGAGGAGGAGGAGGAGGAGGAGGAGGAGGAGGAGGAGGAGGAGGACGACAAAAATAAGAAACTTGGCCGTTTTATTCTTCTTATTATTCTTCTACCTCAATACCCTCTTATCGTACCAGTTTCGCGTTTAACTTTGATCAAAAGAGAGCTCCGTTATTATATCTATTTTTTATTCGATTCGAAGTAACTCTCTTGTACGCGTAATCGTTACGTACCCACTCCTCCCCTCCGTATTATTTCCATTCTTCCGTTTAGATATTAATCCCACCTTTTCTTTTTTTTTTTTTTTTGATATACGACAAACATTCTTATTCATTTATTTATTTACTTATTTATTCGAATAAAGCGTTCACAAAACGCGACTCGGGATTATATATTCATATAGTTCCGCATTCATTCGTTATTACTAATATTCATATTATTATTATTATTATTATTATTATTATTATTATTATTATTATTATTATTGTTATTGTTATTATTATTATTATTATCGTCGCCATTTCATCGGGGATGATTTTCATGTCGGAATAAATCCTCGAGGCGTCTTTACGTCTTTCGCTTGAAAGAGTTGCCAACAGGCATTAGCTCTCGTTTGATTTTATTGGATCTCACCGGAATGGATGGGTGACGGTAGGAATGAAATGCACGGGTTGAAGGGAAGAATGAAATAGGATAAAGTAATTCGTGGTAAACGTGAAACGAAATATACGAAGAAAGAGTGAGAGAGAGAGAGAGAGAGAGAGAGAGAGAGAGAGAGAGAGAGAGAGAGAAAGAGAAAGATAGGAGACTACTTTTCGCACAGATATCGCTGACTCCGTGGAACCGTCGACGTATCTTTACAACCAAGGACTTTATTCGAAAGTGAGAGAAAGAAAGAAAGAAAGAAAGAACGAAGAGATAGTCGAAAAGCGTGCAAGTAAGGAAAGGAAGAACGAACGAAGGGAGTAAAGATGGAAGAAAGGAAGGAAGGAAGGAAGGAAGGAAGGAAAGAGTAAGAAGACGGTCGACGGAAAACAGGGGTGGCTTCATTTCTTCGTAACTCGTTGCGACAGCCAAGAGAAAAATTGGTTCTAGCCGGCTGTACTCCTCTCCTTCACCCCTTTCTACTCCCCAAACCCCCTCTCCGTTGCTCGAGAGAAAGTACGAAGGATTCGTGCCGAGTCTTGGTGTTTCTAGGATAGGAGAAAGAGAGAGAGAGAGAGAGAGAGAGAGAGAGAGAGAGAGAGAGAGAGAGAGAGAGAGATAAAGAGAGAAAGAGGGCCACTCTTCCAGACCTCCTCTAATATCTTATGATTTAGTGTTGGATGCAACGACGCAGCTTAAACACCGCCGGCGTTGTACGATACTACCGACCGATACAGCCTCGAAATTAAACTTCCGTGGGTTCTCTTACTTCTTCTCATCCTCCTCCACCTCCTCCTCCTCCTCCTCCTCCTTTCTCATCCCTTTTGACAATATATCCTCTTTTCTCGCCAACTCCAGCATGGGTTCTCTCTCTCTCTCTCTCTCTCTCTCTCTCTCTCTGTCCGTCTGTCTCTCTCTTCCATCTATAATATTTCATCTTCGCTACTTCTCGATGCAACTTCTTCGAATTTTTATGGTTAGGTTTTTCTTTCTTTTTTCTTTTTTTTTTTTTTTTTCCCCCCAATGTAAAAGTTCAAACAGACCCGGTTGAGACATCAAAAGGGTCATGGCGTAGTGCGCATACCTCATGCAAATATCATGAATTTACGAGGCGAGCATTAAATAAGAGACTTTAGTAAGCTGGAAAAGACGTGCCACTTCAGAGAGAGAGAGAGAGAGAGAGAAATAGACAGATAGTAGGGCGCCGAGTGGAAGGAGGAAGGAAGGGATGTAGGATGGATGCAAGGACGAAAGGGTGAGCGGGTTGGGATGGGGTTGGGTGGGTTGGGAAAAGGGCGGAGGGAAAGCGGGGGATGGGAAGAAAAAAAAGGATCGAGCGTGGTCGTTTGTCAGCTTGAGCGCGTCCATTAAGAGTGAAAAATCGAGTAGCCGAGCAACCATAAACAAACAAAATTATACGACGGATGGTGCAGACTCGAACGACGGGAGAGAGAACTGCCACGGTTCGCTGCACATCCGGAAGGTCAAAGCTTTGCATCTGCTCGAGGATTGCTCTCGCGTGAGCTACTCTCTCTCTCTCTCTATCTATCTC
>OU426863.1:6910509-6915509 GCA_911387685.1 Dolichovespula media | reverse complement strand
TGCAACCCTTTTCTTCTGTTTCCCCTCTCCTCCCTTTTCTTCCTTCCTACTTTCTCTCTCTCTCTCTCTCTCTCTCTCTCTCTCTCTCTCTCTCCTTTCGTTTCTCCACGCTCGGTTGGTCGTTCGTTTCGTTTCCTCTCTTTCTTTCTTACCCGTAGCCTTTTGAAAGCTTTCTAACGTGAAGCCGGATAAATTCAGCTCGTCGAGTAATTGATGCTCTCGAGCGATCTTTCCTCTCTCTCTCTCTCTCTTTCTCTCTCTCTCTCTCTCTCTCCCCTCCCTCTCTTCCTCCCTCTCTCTCTACCACTCTCCTATCTCCTTTCGTACTTTTCGTGATTATCGTTTTCAGTTGACCCCAATGATATCGTCGAAATTAACGTCGTGTTTTCTCTCCTCGTCCGCCTCTCAACCCCCCCCCCCCACACCCCTTCACGTTTTATCATCCGATGCGTTGACTCGGCAATGTTGAGTTTATGAATATATCCTCGCGATATCAAGTTCTTCAATTTTCTATCTTCTTTTCTTCTCTTTACATATACAATCACGCCGAGTGTTATATTATTTGTCGATCCGGTCTCGCACGTAAGACGTAATGTACGTTATAGTAAGTACTTACGAACGTACTGCTTACGTAGAATATAAATGGTGCATGCCCTTTCATCCGATAAATTTCATCCCCCTTCCACGCCCACGCCTACCCCGTTTTTTCAATGCTTTTCTTTTTCTTTCCTTCATTTTCTTTCTTTCTTTCTTTCTTTCTTTCTTTCTTTCTTTCGACCAATTGGAAAATTATTCAGTCGACTTGCACATACATCCGACACACCGGGGTGGTGGGGGTGGAGGTGGGGGATGATTAAAATTTGTTTCGTAACGTAACGTAACGTAACGTAACGTAATTGAACGTAACTGAACATAAATTGTGTTGGAACTTTTCAACCTTATTTCGCATTTATACCGCATTAATTGACGCTAACATTCGCTTACGATTCTCTTCCCCTCCTCTTATTTATTTATTTATTTATTTTTATTTTTTATTTCTTTATTTTCTCCCCTCCTCATTTTACATAATAACCAACCGCGTAATTTAACGCGTCAAGTGTCTTACGTGCAACAGGCACGAGCATAAAAAAGAAAAAAATCTCTTCTTGCTCTCATTATTCTTAAAAATATCTTCAATGTATCGTAGAAGCTTTGAACGTTTTAATTGAGAGAAAGAAAGAGAGAGAGAGAGAGAGAGAGAGTTTAGTGGGGGGACGACAAGACTTGTCATAAAAGTATTCTATGAATTTTCTAAAATTACGACGAGTTGCTTCTTCGAATATCATTTTTTCTCTCTTCCTCTTATATTCCTCGCGCATATATTTTCCTCTCTCTCTCTCTCTCTCTCTCTCTCTCTCTCTCTCTTTTCCTTCCTATCCTCGTTCGTTCCTTTGGTTTTTTTTTTTGTCTTTATCCTCAACCTCGAATGGTTTCTCGTAATATAAAAAAGAAGAAGAAAAAAAAAAGTACAGTCGCGATTGTTAACGTCGAATAATTTGCAAAATTGTAACGCTAAGGATTGAGAAAAGAAGGTGACAACGGAGTACGACGACGACGACGACGACGACGACTACGAGAGGGGGGGGAGGGGTGTAGTGGAGGTATAGGGTAAATGGTTGAAAGTGCAAAGTTGAGGTGTCTCTTTGTCTCTAGAAATGGAGAGAATACCTTTTGCTGTTTGAAGAGTACATAGAAAAATCGTAGCCGTTGTTTTCCGACGAAAAATTTCCGTTGAAGAGCCAACCTCTCTCTCTCTCTCTCTCTCTCTCTCTCTCTCTCTCTCTCTTTCTCGCTCTCTCTCTCTCACTCTCTTTCTCTTTCTGTTCTTACTTCTTTTGAGACTAAAGGAACAGACGACGGACGTGCTAACTAACGAAAGAGCAAGCGAGAGGGAGTTAGTTACTCGTATGTACATTGCATACACCCACCGTCTCGTGAGAACAAAAGAGACAGAGAGAGAGAGAGAGAGAGAGAGAGAGAGACTGGCTTGTTAGGTTAAGTAGAGACCTCTTAAACGAATAGTTTAATCGTTGGAAATATCAGACGACTGCTCTTATCTCTGTTAATACAAGCTTACGTTTAATGTTAGAGCACGATTTAGAGAGAGAAAGAGAGAGAGAGAGCGTGTAAGATAGAAGTCGCGTGCCGTAAATCGATCGATACTCGAAAATGTTTACTCTATTATTCTATCTTTCTGTACGATATCGCAACGATCATCCTACGATAGGTTAAAGGGAGTTAGTGTGATGAGATGGAGTGAGTGGGTGGGGCGGGCGGGTGGGGGGATTGGTAGTAGTCAATATTTTCGCCTCGTTATACATACATCGGTATAACCTCGCGATTTAAGATATCGATAATAAATTTCTTTTCCTCCTTCTCCTGCTTTACCCCTCCCCCGTCCCCGTTTCCCATCTATCCTACTTATCTCCATTCCATACGTTTCATTCTTCTCTCGTTTAACAAACGTACAAGTTGGCACGTACGAGAAGCGTTGATAAAAACGTGTACCCACTTCGGTTGGGGTTATAAGAGAAGAAGAAGATTGGCAAGCGTGAAAGACGAGTTACTACGGCAGCTAGAGTTAGTTTAGGTATGTAGGTAGGTGTATATATATATATATATATATATATATATATATATATATATATATATATACAGATATATAGATATATATAGATTTTCTCGGAGTTTTACGATCGCATCGATAAAGCTTAGCTCGAGCGAAATTTTCATCCGCGCTTCGGAGTCCTGGTGTAGGGATGGATGTACGTAGCGATTCGAGGACGTCGAGTGAGGAGAGAAAGAGAGAAAAAGAGAGAAAGAGAGAGAGAGAGAGAGAGAGAGAGAGAGAGAGAGAGAGAGAGAGAGAGAGAGAGAGAGAGAGAGTTATGCGGCAGATGGGGACGGTCAGTGTTCGATGAAAAATGCAGAACCGACTGTGGATATCGCTTCGACGGAACAATTCCATTAGAGTTCTCGCTTGGGATCGACTGACAAGGGGAATCGCGCTTGTGAGGATACTGTGGTCCTTTCACAACCTCTCTCTCTCTCTCTCTCTCTCTTTATCTATCATCTATATCTATCCATCCATCTATCTATCCATCTATCTATCCTGTACAATTTCGATCGAAGAGCTGACGCGTTCAAGCAATTGCACCCCAACTTGATTTTTTATAATGTTCGATCGAAGGAAGGAAGGAAAGAACAAATTCGCCCAACTCATCGTCGACCCTGAAACCTAACATTTATGACGTTTAATGGCGCTTTCTATCGACGTTGTTTTGCATTGCGAAAAAATATCAATGAAATATCAACGACAGTCTAAAGATAATGGCCGATCGATCGATCGATCGATCGATCATTTTTCTAATCTCTTACGTTCATTATTTTCACTGTTCCTTTATAGGAACAGTTACCCTTCCCCCATCCCCCGTAACGTTTAATCGTTGTTCACGTTTTAGGAAAAGTTCGTACGAAGTGAAAGCACTGCTACCTTCTTTCCTTTCCTTCTCTTGCTTACTTATTTTCCTTACTTCCTTGCGGACTTCTTTTCGATTTTTTCTATTTTTTTTTCTTCTTTTCTTTCTTTCTTTCTTTTTTTTTTTTTTTTTTTTTTTTTTTTTGAGCAAGAATTTCTGTCAAATTACGGGAACGACAGGATTTGTCGTGTTAGACGGTAACAACCACCGCTTTTCTACAACCTTCGACTCGTATAATTCTCGGGAAAGCTCTTTAAAGAACTTTTCGTTCGCTGTCGCGACTCTACTACCCCTCTCCATTAATTCAATTAACCACTCTCTCTCTCTCTCTCTCTCTCTCTCTCTCTCTCTCTCTCTCTCTCTCTCTCTCTCTCTCTCTCTAACTCTGTCTGTGGTTTAGTCGTTGGCATCAAAATAAATCCGTTCCTTTATCTCTCCCTTTTCTCCCCCTTCCCTCCCGTCCCATTTCTTCTCTTTTCTTTTCTTTCTTTTTTTTTCCTTCCTGTTTTCTCTCTCTCTCTCTCTCTCTCTCTCTCTCTCTCTCTCTCTCTCTCTCTCTCTCTCTTTGTTTACTTACCCCTTTTAATAACATCTTTAAATAAACAATTCTCTCTCGTTCCTACCAATACGAAGATATTCGTATTCGCGAGGATCCATCGAAAATAAAAAGGCGGAGATTTTAGAATTTGAAACAACAAGATCGTATAATAGTCTAAGATTTATCGATTAATCATACGGTTTAATCAACGATCGTTCAGATATATCGATCGTCGAAAGATAATAATAAATATCTCGAATCGTTGTCCGTAATGTTTTTTTTAGAAATGCTATAACGTAATTCGTTAGAGCGACTATGGTACGTATCGTTTTTTTCCTTTTCGTGACGTAATAATTAATATTCTCTTATTCACTCACTCTCTCTCTCTCTCTCACGTTTCCTCAAACCATCCAAATTATACGCGGCCAATCGTGAAAACGAAGGGCTATCGTCGAGTCTCACTCATCCCCCTCCCCTCCCCTCCCCTCCCCGATTTAGAATCCTTTAAGTGATATTATAATTAACGTTAAGCGAGATGAGTAAACGTTTTTGAAATTTCTGACTCGGTTAAAAGAGCGACGTTTACGGATTTCGATACGATCGGTTTTAATGGGGTTAATAGATACTCCTCTCCCTACTCCTCCTCCTCTCACCCCTCCCCCTCCCCCTCCCCAAGTGACGTGTAAACGGTCACGCTTGTTGTTTATGCCGTGGGTAGTAGTTTATATATACCTGTAGGACACCGTCGCCCTGGGCTTTGTCAACGGAGATAGAACGAGATTGAACGGGGTTGAAAGGAGAAGGATCGAGGAGTTGAGGGATGATGGGTATGGCGATGGCGATGATGGTGGTGATGTTGGTGATGTTGGTGGTGGTGGTGATGATGTTGAGAGAGAGTGGTCGTCGGTAACGCGCAGGCAGTATCGCTCGGCCATCTTTTGGGT
>OU426863.1:6898009-6900509 GCA_911387685.1 Dolichovespula media | reverse complement strand
TATATATATATATATATATATATATATATATATATATATATATATATCTTGAAAGAGTAAGAGAAAGAGAAAGGGGTACGAGCAGAGAGAAACTTGGAATAAGAGAAAAGAATGTGAACTGGCTCGCGGCTTGTTTAGGGGGTGGGTGGGTGTGAGTGTGGGGAGGGGAAAGGGGATTGAAAGAGAGGAGGGAAAGGGTTGTGCTCGGTGAGAGGAAAAGAGATGGGACGAGGAGCTGGTTGGCTGGCTGGCTGGCTGGCTGGCTAAAGGATTTATATATCTTTCAAAGGAGGAAGAGTGTTCTGACGCTGACCAGGATATATATAATGAAAATTGTTTTTTTTTTTTTTTTTAAATCGTTCGTACGGAAATTGTTCTCTCTCTCTCTCTCTCTCTCTCTTCTTTCTTTTTTTTCTTCTCCTATTTTCTTTTTTTTTTTTCTTTCTTTTTGACGTGGGCGTATGTGAATGAAGGTGAGGTAAGCATTTCATTATATACAATCTCCATTCTTAACTGGCGGAACAACGCGTGTAGAGCCCTCAATCCCCGTCGAATAAAAATGCGATAGAATTTTTAAAATCGACGACTATACTACGACTATGACTACTACTACGTCTACTACTACACGACTACTACGATTACTACGACTATGACTACGTTGAAAAGCGGATAAGCGAAACGGATACGTAACGGGTTGTAGTCTCAGAGTCTCTGAGTCTCGGAGTCTCAGAGTCTCAGAGTCTCAGAGTGAGTATCGTCGTCGTAGTTGACAAAGTGCCGGAAACGGGACGCAAGTGTGACGATAAGTGGATGGTAAAGTCTCGGAGTCGTGTCAGATCGAGCCGTGACGATCCTTGTAAAAAAGATGCCGAGAGTATAGGTGGCGGACGATGGTGAGGAGGAGGAGGAGGAGGAGGTGGATGGAGAGGGGAAAGAAGGACTACTCCATTGGATAAATCAGTGGAAGGACTTGTACCGGATGTGTGCCAACGATGATGATGATGATGATGATGATGATGACGATCATGATCACGATGATGATGATGATGATGATGATGATGATGACGAGGATAACGGTAAAGGTGGGAACGAAGAGAAAACGGAGTTTGAGCTTTTCAAAGCGTGCAAATATTTATCCGATAAATATTGTGATATCGATTTATATTTCAAGAAGGAGCGAGACCGAATCGATAGAGCACGAACTTTTGACGCTTCTTCCTCTCCTTTCTTATTCTTATTCTTATTCTTATTCTTTTTATTTTCCTTCTCCTCCTACTTCCTTCTTCCCTTTTACTCTTCTTTTCTTTCGTACGAAAGGAACAAATTGGATGTGTTTCGACGACGATTATGATTAAAATTGACGAAATGTAATCGACGTTATCGGCGTTATATAATTCGTATCGTAGAATTAAACGCGATTTTATCCTTTTCCCTCTCCCCTACGCCCCCTCCCCTCCTCGTCCCACCTCAAACCTCTCCTTTTCGTGTAATCATTTCCTTATTGCGACTTAATCGTTTTCTCTCTCTCTCTCTCTCTCTCTCTTTTTTTTCTTTCCCCCCCGAGTAACACGGTAGCAAACAACTCTAATGGCGATTTTCGATGTCATTAAAGGTACACGATATACCGGGAAGCCGAATCGACCTAACTCAACAACCCCTTTTTACGTTCCTCCTCCTCCCCCAGCCGTCCTTGAACGGGGTTTCGTTAACTTAATTATGATTCGTCATCTTTTGCACGCCATAATAATGTTTTACTTTCAAGCATACTTGTGTTTTATCTTATCGTCATATCGTAACTAAATCCGATTCTGGATTTTCTGGAATATTAAAGTGACTACCGAGAACGTGGTAATAGGAAAACGCGCGCGAGGGGGTGGGGTGGGGGGTGGGGAGTTAAACCCCACGGTGAAGAATAATAATTATCGATCTCGTAGCCTGCCTGAATCATTGCGGAATTATGGAAATGAAATAATTCCTTCCTCGAGACACGCCGTACGAAGGATCATGTACGATCTCTGGCGAATCAAAAGAACGATATATACATATATGTACGTGTACGTGTACGTGTACGTGTACGTGTACGTGTACGTGTACGTGTACGTGTACGTGTGTGTGTGTGTGTGTGTGTGTGTGTGTTATATAGTAGCTCCACACACACACACACACACACACACACACACACACACACACACACACACACGTATGTATGTATGTATGTATGTATGTATGTATGTATGTATGTATGTATGTATGTATGTATGTATGTATGTATGTATGTATGTATGTATGTATGTATGTATGTATGTATGTATGTATGTATGTATGTATGTATGTATGTATGTATGTATGTATGTATGTATGTATGTATGTATGTATGTATGTATGTATGTATGTATGTATGTATGTATGTATGTATGTATGTATGTATGTATGTATGTATGTATGTATGTATGTATGTATGTATGTATGTATGTATGTATGTATGTATGTATGTATGTAT
>OU426863.1:6886965-6889465 GCA_911387685.1 Dolichovespula media | reverse complement strand
AAACGAGATATTACTTTCGCACCTCGTCTCGTCTTATTAAACGAATATATATATTAATCTACCAACGTCATACGTTCTCCTAGGTATCGTTGTATTATATTACGAACGCATATCAAACATCCTTGGTTTACGACAAGATTAACGGGGGCGTGTGGGGGGCGGGCCTTTACCATAATAGATCAGTGAGAACGTGTTTCTTCGATAGACGAACGAAGTTTCGTTCGACGTTTCTAAACTCCGAATGAAATTCCGTTTCGGTATCGGCTCGCGATTTGCTAATTTCATCATTTCCGTCAGGAGTTTATAGAGCGAATGAATGAACGAACGAGTGAGTTAGCTAGCGAGCAAACTCGCGAATGAGCTCGCTAGCTCGCGACAGAGAGAGAGAGAGAGAGAGAGAGAAAGAGAGAGGGAGAGTAAGAGTAAGAGAGAGAGAGAGAGAGAGAGGGAGAAAGCGAAAGCGATAATTCTGTCGTCGGCGAATCTGATCAAAGTCGCTATATACTTGTGTGTGTGTGTTTATGTATATATATGATATATATATATATATATATATATCAGGATTTGGAAGCGGATCGAGTTAGTCAGCATCGCAAGTTCAACGTGTCATGAAAATGGAAGGGTAATTTAGTATTGCGGCAATACAGGGCCCCGTTTTAACGTCGAGTAGACTACATGGTTTGGTTTGTTGTTTGAAAAGAGAATGGAAAACGAGAAATGCTTGGAATATAGAAGAATGGTTTTATTAATCGCACGAAACTCTACCTACCTACCTACCTACCTACCTACCTACCTACCTACCTACCTACCTAACTATCGCACCGCACTGCACAAATCACCTCCACGTCGTTTCTTCCCACGGAACACTCAAAGAGAGACGCGTTATCATTCGTCGACGATGTATCTCGCTCGTATAATTGATAGGTGGAGACGGAGAGAGACGGAGAGAGACATAGAGAGTTAGACGAATAAAATAAAGTGGATCGAAAGAAACGAAAAATCATTAAAAAAAGAAAAAAAAATAAACAAGGGATTAATATTACTCGGAAAGTATAAAATAAAACGTAAAATACCACAGCGCAGTTATTTTGAGAACGTAAGAGTGGGGGGTTATCACGGTAGTGGGAGGTAGATTGAGCTTAAGGTATGCAATCTACTAATCTATCCGACTAATCGTAATTCTATCGTGGATAATGACCACGCTGAACGGCACGCGGTCGCGAGTACATATTAATCTGTTACATTGTAAATCGCCCGGTTAACGATATACGAGCTGGGATTATATGGTCCAGCATTATTTGCAATCAATGCCTCGTTTCTCCGCGGTAATACACACACCTCTCTCTCTCTCTCTCTCTCTCTCTCTCTCTCTCTCTCTCTCTCTCTCTCTCTCTCTCGTTCCCACCACCTCTCGTCCTCTCGACCATGCCCGTCGACGCAACCATCGCTATTGTGCATTTTGCTTTCGAAACCGTACGATTCGTACGAACGCACGCACGCACGCACACGCACAATATTAAAAAAGTTAAACTTTTATTATTTGCAAAAGAGAAACGGATATAAATTGGTGGTATATGGACTTTGTGCGTTGTTACTATACAAAATAGAAACAAACGTCGTGTTACCACGCTATTGTTACGTCGAAACGTTGAAAAATTACAACCGTCGAGCGTTGACCATGAATGATCAGAGAAATGGGATTGATGGGGCGGAGGGGTGAGGGATGAACGGGAGGAAAAGGCAGGGAAATGGTTACGGGAGAATGCATACGCGTATCGAAAAGCGTCTATTTAATATCCAATTAAGTTTTACATTGAATTTTGATCGAACGCCGAACAACGATACGTTATACGGTGCCACCGTAACGTACGAAATACCTGCCATTTTTTTTTTTTTTTTTTTTATCAGGCGTGGCATGATCTTTTTTATTTGATTTTTCCTTTTTTATTTTTATTTTTTTTATTTTTTTTTTTAATATTTTCCCTTCCTCCTATCGTTTTCCCAAACGTAAAGTAAGTCGTCGGTCGTAGATGTTATCGTACGTTCTATAATTTTGAACGTTGATACGAACGACCTTTTCCTTATCTTCTTCTTCTTCTTCTTCTTCTTCCTCTTCTTCTTCTCGTTGGTAACGCAGAAAATTTGTGACAATAACGAGTGAATAGAGGGAAAGAAAAGATGAGAAAAAGAAAAAAAAAAAATACGTATACGTACGTAGACGAAAAAGGTGTCTCATTAAAATCCTATTTCTTTGTTCCTCGAAAGGATTCTTCCAGAAGAAAGAAAGAGAGTGAGAGAGAGAGAGAGAGAGAGAGAGAGGGATAAGAAAAAAGAGAGAGAAGTAACTAGGGAGTAGGGGTAGGGGTAGGGGATCGTCCGAAAAAAATCGTCAACTCTTTCGGAAACACAATACACAATAAAGTACCCAGCCAGACAAGCAGATTCTTTTTTTTTTTTTTTTTTTCTTTCTTTTTTTTCTTTTCCGAGGTCCAATCAAAGG
>OU426863.1:6871965-6876965 GCA_911387685.1 Dolichovespula media | reverse complement strand
TTCTCCGTTTCTTTTCACCCTCCATCCATCCCCTTTCCACTACTCCCCCTCTCCCCCCAGAATTCCAAACGTAAATCCGAATTAGGGATGGACACGGTCGTACGTATAAATGAAAGAAAGCTACAAAATTGAAAGAAAAAAAAAAAATAGAAAAAGTCGAATGTACGAAAAGAGTGTACGAAAGTAGAAGATAACTTTCGCGGTAAACAAAATATATACATATATATATATATATATATATATATATATATATATATATTTATTTATTTGTATATGTATATATATATACGGAAGGATTGAGAAACTCTGTGTTATATTATTATTCGGCACGAGATCGAGACGTCGGTGTAGGTAGGTATAGGTAGGTAGGTAGGTAGGTAGGTAGATAGGTAGAGATAGGTAGAGGATAGGTAAAGGGTATATCTGTATAGATGGGTATATAAGATATTATTATATGCACATAGATATCGAGTGTTTGCGCACGATCGATTTTCTTATTCGAGTCGAGTCTCGTATATGGGAGTGGGGAAGTCGTAACGTATCGTCTAGCTCGATACGTTCAATGGTGTAACGGGAAATCGTCGGTACGGTTAAGGAAGTCTCACGTATCCATTGTATATAATGGAAGGTGGAAAGGTATCCTCGTAGAAGGGCCAGAGGGGGAGGGGGTGCTGGTACTACCACCGATGTTGTAAGAGGGTGAGTCCAAAGGTATATATACGATGGAAGGAGATAGAGATACACAGAGAGAGAGAGAGAGAGAGAGAGAGAGAGAGAGAGAGAGAGAGAGAGAGAAAGGTAGATAGATAGATGTAGTAGACAGAGGGGGTGAGGGGTGGTAGAAGGGTGGTGGTAGGTAGGTAGCAAGGTAGCAAGGGTGAGATAGGGCAGGAACACCGATACCATGCGCTCGCGTTATTATACGGTGAGTTAACAGCAAGATTGTTTCTCAAAGTTAATTTACATCTACGAGCCGCCTCCACCGCCTCCACCGCCTCCGTCGTTGTCGTCGTCGTCGTCGTCGTCGTCTCTGCCGCCATTGCCGACACTACCGCCATTGCCGCCTATGTGGCCGCCGTGCTTCGAAGACACATCGGCGTCGATGTTGCACTATCAAGAGAGAAAGAGAGAGATAGAGAGAGAGAGAGAGAGAGAGGGGGAGAGAGAAAGAGTGAGAGAGAAGGGGAATATACACCATCCGCGAAATTAATATTCTCTCTATTGAGACAACGTATACCGATGAAACGAGATACGCCATTGTCTCTGGCAAACGGAACGAGCCAAATAACTACTCTACTAACGCTGTCTCTTTCTCTCTCTCTCTCTCTCTCTCTCTCTCTCTCTCTCTCTTTCTCTCTCTCTCTCTCTCTTTCTCTTTCACTATTTCTCACTATCTCTCTCTTTTTCTCTTTCTCTTTCCCTTACATACACACAAGTACATAATCCTAGGATTTTCAATAATTAATATATCCAACAAATTATTTCCAATAATTAATATATGCTCGTGTGCGTGGGTGTGGGTGGTGGGTGAAGGGGCGGAGGGGTGGATGGGTATGTGCGTAGAGTCGCGTTTAGTATGTTAGTTTATTAAGAGCTTATGAAAACTATACGGACGACATCGAGATTCGATTCGACTCGATGCTAATGAACCTAATGTTACGTTGCACCGACTATGACTATCCTCCTCCTCCTCCTCCTCCTCCTCCTCCTCCTCCTCCTCCTCCTCCTCACCGATTTGAAGCTACTCGTTACTCTTGTTTATTTTCTACTTCTTTTCTCCTTTTTTTTCTTTTTTTTTTTTTTTAATGGTTTCCTTATCGCCATTAAACTCTTCCTCCTCGTTGATAGAACAGACGGAAGAAAAATATCCTTTTATAGAAAATCGAAAAAGGAAATCTCTGAAATCTGATGGTAATATACCACCGTCGTTCGTTCGTTGCCTTCTAAAGGTTTCGGCTTTAAAGAAGAAAAAAGAAGGAAAAGGAAAGAAGAAGAAGAAGAAGAAGAAGAAGAAAAAAAAAAGAAAGCCCTGCACGAGACCTTCCCCCGCAATCTATTCTCAAATATATTCCGATATCGAAGTAAATGTATGTTCGATAAAAGGAAGAAAGTGAGAAAGGTAGGTTAGGTAGGTAGGTAGGTAGGTAGGTAGGTAGGTAGGTAGGAAGGAGCGATAAAAAAGAGAAGAAAGAGAGATAGATGGATAGATAGGGAGAAAGAGAGTGAGAGAGAGAGAGAGGGGGGGGGGGAGGGAGAGAGGTAGAAGGAGGGAGAGCTCTTTTATCAGCAATTCATATATTTTCCTACATAAATCGAATGAAAACAAAGTCGAGCGCCGGAAAGAATAATGAACGTTTAGTCTGAAAACAGAGAGAAAGATCGTTTAGGTCGTGCTGGTTTGGCCTCGTGGAGAAAAGGGGTGGAAGGAATGAGAGAAGTAGAAACGGTGGAGGAGGAAGAAGAAGAAAAAGAAGAGAGGAAGAAAAAGAAGAGAGGAAGAAAAGGAAGAGGAAAGCGAGTACGCACGCCGCCTGGCCTACGTCTCACCGTACTCTCTTTCTCTCTCTCTCTCTCTCTCTCTCTCTCTCTCTCTCTCTCTCTCTCTCTCTCTCTCTCTCTCTGTCTCTCTCTCTCTCTCTCTCGAGCTTTCACACTTTTTCGAGAGCTTTCACGGCCCTCGAGCGAAGCTACATAGAACACCCATGGCACCGGCTGCTCGCGGATCGGCCACCCTCCTCCTCTTCCTCCTCCTCCTCCTCCCTCTTCTCCTCCTTCTCCCTCTTCTCCTCCTCCTTTCCGTGTTTTCCAAGAGTTTACGTCAACCCTCTCTTACTCACTCTCTTTTTACGGCTCTTTATACCCTTCTTCTCTCTCTCTCTCTCTCTCTCTCTCTCTCTCTCTCTCTCTCTATCCTTTTCTCTTTGTTTCTCTTTTTTTTCACACGCTCGCCTTCTATCTTTCTCTATTGTTATACAACCAGACATATTTTCCCAATAACTCCCCGTTTTATTCGCTTAGAATATTTCTTCTTTCTAAAAAGAAATGATAATATGTATGTATACACACATATATATATATATATATATATATATATATACACATACATATATCTGTATTTATCTACATACATATGTATGTATATGAGGAACGAAGTGAAGAATATTATCGAATAATGCAAGACTCGTGTCAAAAGCATCCATCCACCGTATTCTATCTATCTATCTATCTATCTATCTATCTCACTTCAACGAGACGAATTCGAAATTCAAGAAGAAAGGCTCTTCGTAAAATCGATTCCCTTCCTCGTTCGTTGATTTTTTTCTCCTCTCTCTTCAACCCTTTCTCGTCTGTTAACTCACTCGTCGAAGCCTTGAGCTCGATGAACCCTCGCGATTTGAGTTTCTAGAACGCGATCGATGGATCGAATTCGATCAATCCTTTCGTAACCACGTAAATAATAAATGTATTGAAAAATATCTTAATTTTATTTTCGTAGTATATATCGTTCAATCAAGGAATTTGTATGTTATTTTAATACTGTGGATGGGAGGAGGGCGATAGGAGGGAAATTATTTACTCGATTGACTTATTTATAAGTATATATATATTTAAATTTTTTCAAACTCTGTATCTTTAAGAAATTTATAGGTATCGCTAATAAAAAGGAAATTTTGGATCGATCGATGATCCCGCGCCCTTCGAATAATTGACGAACTCGTCTTGAATTGATTTCTTTTCTTTTTTTTTTTTTGATTACACATACATAGACGATATTATAACCTACGTATATTTACTTATATAGATCGAACACGCTCTGCTTTTAAAAAAAGAAAGAGAGAAAAGCATAAATAGCACACATAGGAATGGTGTGTGTATGTATACGTGAGCGTTAATAGATTAGATCGCAATTGAATTCGAAGTACCGAACCGGTTCCTCTAATTCGACTCGTCCAAAAAAAAAAAAAGAAATAAAATAAAATGAAAAATAGAAGAACGGATGAAGGAGAGAAGGCAAAGAGAAATTAAAAAATGAATAAAAAGACTAGAGCGAGAGAATAGAAAAGAAAATAATATCGTTCGTCGCCGCTGTTCGTCGTTCGACTGATATATACTTAAAGAGAATGCAAGAACCGAAACAAATTTTATTTTATTCGCTTGGAGGAGACCCAATTATATATATATATATATATATATATATATATATATATATATATATATATATATATATGCATATAGCGTGTTGCCGACCGACCATGAACAACTTGACTCAACGACTCTCTTTCAGGAAACATCAGCGACTCGCAATACATCACGTACATGACAAGTAAGTACGCATGCGTTGCATCGAAATACGTCTCCTCACCCTCCCCCTACTCCGCTCCTTTCTTTAAAAAAAAAAAAAAAAAAGAAAAAGCAATTATTTCCAATCGACTTTTATGTATCTTATAAACGGGGAGACGTAAGTCGATAGAAAAAAGAAAAATGAATACACATATATATATACATACGCGCCGAGAAACACGTTTCAGTGTTAAAGAACATTTTCGTGTTACCATCCCCCATCGTCCCGCGTCTCCCTTCATCCCCTCGTCTTGGCTGGCGCGCGCGCGCGTGTAAATTACACGCTATAACTCCCTCTTTATCGTAACTTTGCGTGTATTTTATTATGCATATTTTTTTCTTCTTCTTCTTCTTCTTCTTCATCCACCTGCCCCCCCTTTTTTTTTTCTTCAGAGACGCATTAAAGCGTTTCTCCGTCCCTCCTCGCTCGGGTGTTTCTACCACGTCTATTTTTCATCTCGTCGAATAATTTTTCTCAATGACGAATATATTTGCGTTTAGGCGTAGACGTTGTAAATCGTTTTTATGTATTACACACAAATCGTTTTTACGAGATATTTCTCTCGTTTATGCTTCACGATTTTTTTTTCTTTCTTTTTGCTTTACTTATTAAGATCATCATTACTATTATTATTATTTTTTTTCTTTCTTTCTCTTCT
>OU426863.1:6864445-6866465 GCA_911387685.1 Dolichovespula media | reverse complement strand
ATCGTACGGTGTTTGGGGAGAAGGAAAAAAAAGAGAGAGAGAGAGAGAGAGAGAGAGAGAAAAGGAGAATACAAAGAAGAGAGAAGGAGAGGAAAGATACGGGGGAAAAAAAACCGCACGCACGCACGCACGCACGCACGAAAATGAAGGGGGGGAAAAAAAAGGGTAGGCGTACGGAGAAGGAAAAAGTAAAAAAGTAAAAAGAGGAAACAACGATGAAAGAGTAAAAAAGAGAATGAAAAAGAAAGAAGGTAAAAATTAAACAAACAGAAGTATGAGACTTAACGAACGAGCTCGTTGGTATATACGCGTACCGGGGTGGCGGGTGAGGGTGAGGGGGTGGTGGTGATGGTGGTGGTGATGATGGTGGTGGTGTGTGTATGGTATTACCAAGTGGAAAGTGGAAGAGGAAGAATGCGTTAGCGGAAAAACGTTTCACGGGCGCGAAAAAGGTAAATGGGAGATGTGCGAATTTCTGGAAAACAGAGAAAAGTTGGTAATTAAAGCGGGAGCCTGTTAGCCACGTACAGAGAAAGAGAGACAGAGAGAGAGAGAGAGAAAGAAAAAAAACCAGTGTAGGGGAGGGAAGGAAAATCGGGAGAGATGATGGAGAAGGGATGAAGAGGAGTACGAAGAGGAAGAGAAGTAGTAGTGGTGGTCCATAGGATGATGAGGAGGAGGAGGAGGAGGTGAAAGTCCTCGAAGAGGAAGAACGGTGATGTGGAGGAGGGAGTGGAGGGGGCGGGGGAGGGGAGGAATGGTGGATCGCGAGGAAACGGCACAGGAAAATGCATGGAAATGTATTCCCGGAAGCGTGGCGCAACGGGAGGTAGGTAGAAAAGCAAAGAGAGAGAGAGAGAGAGAGAGAGAGAGAGTGACAGAGAGAGAGAGAGAGAGAGAGAGAGAGAGAGAGAGAGAAAGAGAGAGAGAATTAAAGAGAAAGGAAGTCAGAGATAGATAAAGAGAAAGAAAACGATAGTGGGCGGTGGCAGGAGAGATAGGGATAGAAAGAGATAGATAGAGATAGAGAAAGAGAAAGAGAGAGAGAGAGAGAGAGAGAGAGAGGGTAGAGGGTACGAGGGAGGTTCGCGGCGAGGGCGTTGAAGATATTATAAGGGTTGAAAAGCCGGCGTCGTGCAACGCTGTCACCAAGAAATTATGCTTGATTCTTCGTCGCGGGAAAGCTCTCTAACTGGTACGGCATTACCACCACACCACCGTCGTACCACCAACGTCATCGTCGTCTACATCCGACGGATTTCTCTATGGCTTGTTCTCTCTCTCTCTCTCTCTCTCTCTCTCTCTCTCTTTCTCTCTTTCTGCTTTTCTTTTCCCTCCCTCTCTAACCCCTTTCTTTCTACCTCTTTCTCCCTTTTTATCTCTCTTTCAAGCAGTTTATTCAGATTGCCGCTGCTCGAGAACGAGTCCAAGGATCAACCAACGACACGACCAGGTATAGGTAGGTTAGGTAGGTAGGTAGGTTAGGTAGGTAGGTAGGTAGGTAGGTAGGTAGGTAGGTGTAGGTATCACCTCGTGTGTTTTATTCTTCTTCTCTTACTCTCTCTTTCTTTATTTCTATTTCTCTCTCTTTTATCTTTTCGTCCTTATCTCTCTCTCTCTCTCTCTCTCTCTCTCTCTGTATCGCAGTGTTGTTCTACTAGCAAGAAACATAAACCGTTGGTAGTAACCTACTCCAATTCCACTAGCTAACCGTCATAGTTTTACTCCTACACCAACGGGGGTGTCTACCTGAGGCATTCCCAACGACGACACCATGTCCGACGACGCTGAATTACGCTTACCGGTCTCTCTAGTCCATGCATGCATATTCCACCAAGGACCACACCCTCCTCGTTTCCTATGTTTTATTAAGCTCTCTCTCTCTCTCTCTCTCTCTCTCTCTCTCTCTCTCTCTCTCTCTCTCTCTCTCTGTCGTCCGTCCTCCCTCATGGCTTTACCGATTCGCTTCCCGAATACACACGACGGGACTTTCTTTCTCTTTATTCTCTCTCTCTCTCTC
>OU426863.1:6841945-6859445 GCA_911387685.1 Dolichovespula media | reverse complement strand
AGGAAAAAACGAGGAAGGAAGAAAGCTAAGCGAAAACAAAAAATACAAAAAATTAGACCGAGGCGCGGTTATGAAAATCCTCACGAGAGTGTTGTACGTGAGCGGCGAGTACGTACGTGCGTGCGTGCGTGCGTGCGTGCGTGCGTGCGTGTCTCTCCGTGCATGCGTGTCCTTTACGTGGGTGCGCGAGCGCGCGAACACGCGCGTTCCGCAAATATCTTCCCTTAGGAAAATTATAACGTATATATCTAACTCGACATTACCGCGGATAAAGAAAGGGAAGAAAAAAAAAATAAAAGAAAAAATAAAATGAAGGTAAGAAAGAATATAAAATAGTAGAGAATTACTTTGAAAATAAAACAGACGTATGTACGTATCTATTCAAATATTTTTATATATATATTACACAGAGAGAGAGAGAGAGAGAGAGAGAGAGAGAGAGAGAGAGAGACAGACGTATACACACATATATTTGTGTATCTATGTATTTATATTTAAAGTAAATGAAACCTAATTTGCGTATGAGATATTACTACTTCCCTCGAACTCGTTCAATATTTTATTTAACGAGTAGTAGAATTTATTGTCGCGAAAAAGAGAGAGAGAGAGAGAGAGAGAGAGAGAGAGAGAGAGAGAAAGAAAAAGAAAAAGAAAGGAAGGAACGAGAATCGAGTTGAATAGGTCGTTGAAATTTCTTTCGATTCATCGAAAGATAGAGGCGGTAGAGAGAACGAGTATCGCCTGAATGGCCTCGAACGGACTCGTCGGTAAACACGGTCTCGATCCTACGGACTTGATTAAGGGTTTATGAGAGAAGTAATATTCTTAACGAGGTGAAGTACGTAATTACGCAATAGCGTGCTAGAAAAGTATACCTTCCTCCTCCGAGGTCACTCGCGTCGTATTCGTCCTCCCCTTCACGTGACGGTTTTTTTTTTGTTCCTATTCTTTTTTTTCTTCTTCTCTCTCTCTCTCTATATATATCTATCTATCTATCTATCTATCTATCTTTCTTTCTCTCCTATC
The DNA here is from genome assembly GCA_911387685.1 of Dolichovespula media. Lineage (NCBI taxonomy): Eukaryota > Metazoa > Arthropoda > Insecta > Hymenoptera > Vespidae > Dolichovespula > Dolichovespula media. Next base: position 6,858,419 of record OU426863.1, on the reverse strand, counting down.
CTTTCTTTCTCAGTCTCGAACAGAAACGAAGGACCTATCGACTGTCTCCCCGATTTTTTTCTTCTTTTCTTTTTCCTTTTTTTGTTTCTTCCTTCTTCTCCCATCGTATTTCCCCCCTCCCTCCACCGCCCCCTAACCCAAGCCAACCCGTTCCCTCACTCGTCGAACCACCTATCGTTGTTTTTTTTCTCCCTCTCTCGTACTTTTGCGGCAATCAAATTTCACCGACGAAGTTACTTTTCTTCTCTTTTCTCTCTCTCTCTCTCTCTCTTATTTTTTCCTTTTCTTTTTTCACTCCAAACGGAACTACGCGACGAAAGGAGTAAAAATTGGGGAAGAAATTTCGTTCGATTTCTTTCGTTTCATTTTCTTCTTTTTCCTCTTTTTCTTCTTTCTTTCTTTCTTTCTTTCTTTTTTTCGTTTCTCCTTCAAAGTCGAGATAAAACGAGGTTAACGAAAAAAAGGTTATTGAAAGAACGACGAAAGCATGATGAGAGAGTGAAAGAAAATAAATAAATAAATAAATAAATAGAAAAATAAAACGAATGAAGTGAAATAAGATAAAATAAAAAACAAAAAAAAAAAAGGAAGGATGGAGAAAGAAGAAAGAAGAAAAATGAAAAAAGGCAACCGAGAAGAAAATTAAAGGTAAAAAGAAAATACAACGAAGCTTACGCCTTCGAGAGCTCGCTAAGCCTCTTAGCATATTTCGTCCAAGTCCTTCGTTATTATTGGCCACGTATATTTTTATAGTATTAATTATCTCCTTATCCTCTTACGAAGTTCGTATTAATTGGTTATTTTCGAACGTAAAGGATAGATAAGAAAAGGGAAAAGGAAGGAAGGAAGGAAGGAAGGAAGGAAGGAAGTAAAGGAAAGGAAAGGAAAGCGTAAAGGGAAAGCGGCTGCGTGCGACGTCGGAAACAAAAGCGTAGGTAAGAGAGACTATAAGGGCGAACGAGAGAGAGAGAGAGAGAGAGAGAGAGAGAGAGAGAGAGAGAGTGAAAGGAGGGAGAGAAGTGTTTGGCTTACAATCAACTTTCATGGTTTCTCAACAAAAGAGGACTCTTCAGTTGATTCTTCGAGTAATCTCATCCAGTTTTAATGAAACTTGCCGTCGAGTGACTCACAAGACTCCGCTGTACTTTCTCAACTTTTTGTCTTCCTCTCTTATTTTTTTTTTTTCTTTCTAATCGTACGAAAAAGTGAATAAATAACGAAAAGAAAGGAGAGGCCGAAAAATTAATTAGAAAGAAAAAAAAAAAACGTAAAAATTTTGGAGCCCTCCCCTATCTGCCGGTTAATTATTATTATTATTATTATTATTATTATTATTATTATTATTATTATTATTATTATTATTATTATTATTATTATTATCGTAAGTAACAACGACAACGAATTATACCGGCGTTGTGTAAAGGATTAGAAATAACTACGAACGTAGAATGTCTTTTCGCGTGGAAGAACAAACTGTTATTACGTTCGCGGGTTGTAATTGTGGGTGGGTGGGGGAGGGAGGAAGGGGGTGGTTACTTCGTGAGCGAAGAAAATACGAGACTTCGCAAACTCGTCGAGAGATAATTTCAAGTATCTCTCTCTCTCTCTCTCTCTCTCTCTCTCTCTCTCTCTCTCGTTGACGCTCGCTAATCCATCCTTTTCTCTCATAAACGCACACGCATGATGACGCACACGCAGAGACGCTAGCACGCAAGTTTCTCTGTTAAATACTTGCCAACGTGAAATATCAACGACCATTTTGATTACAATCGTTAACGTGTGTTTGATGCTTCGTGCGATAAAAATGCGTGACGATTGTTAGAAGAAAAATAATGGCAATTAAAATGAAAAAGAGACGTAGAGAGAGAGAGAGAGAGAGAGAGAGAGAGAGAGAGAGAGAGTTGAAGATTTCAAAAAAAAAAAAAAAATAAATAAATAAATAAATAAAAGGTAAAAGAGGAAAAGAAAGAAATTTGAAGCGATTAGTTTCGATGCTTTCTCGTTAGGTAAAACGCATGAAGTAGAACTGGTTGGTGGTTTAGGAGAGGCGATGGTTGTTACACGTTCCGCTATCAGATAGTAAGATAACGTAAACTTATGCGAGGCACGCCCACCACCCCAAAGTGGAGCCGAGCGGCAAACTTTACCCGCTTTAAATATATCATTTCCCCTACCGTAGTACCTTAAAACTATATATACGTGTGTGTGTGTGTGTGTGTGTGTGTGTGTGTGTGTGTTCGTGTTCGTGTCCCTCTGGCATTCTCCTACTTCCCTATTATCTATCTTTCCTTTCTCATAGACTTACCACCATATTCGATATCTTTCTAATAATTATTATCCAAGCCGACTTACGATCTTTTATTATATAATTCATTATAATTATACGTTTGAACCGTACCAATAAATTAATTAACTGCTCGTACAACCTTTGTTTACACTTGTTAACGTTTAATTAAAAAAATTTCTCTCTCTCTCTCTCTCTCTCTCTCTCTCTCTCACAGTCTCTCTCAATGTTATTATTCAATTATTTTCTTTCTCTCTTTATTGTACCTGCTCGTCCTATTTAGCTTCCCCATACTCGGTTTTCCTTTACGAAAAATAAACTCTCTCTCTCTCTCTCTCTCTCTCTCTCTCTTTCTTTCTCTTTATCTCTATCTCTGTCTCTTCTATCTTGCTCCCTTTTCTTCGACTCTCTCTCTCTCTCTCTCTCTCTCTCTCTCTCTCTATCACTTTCTCTCCCTAGGTTTCCTAGGAAACCTCGAGGTTGCCTCTGGCTTCTTCTCTCTATTCCTCTCTCACAGTCCCTTTTCTAAGCATTGACCAAAACTCGCGTACCTTTAACGGTCACCGTATCCGGATTTAGATACCACTACCGTAGCTCGGCTCCTACTTCAGGGCCACCAAAAAGGTTCGGACAAATTGGATGGTGAATGTGACTTGTGAATACAAGTACTAAACCATTCCTGAATCTGAGGAGAAGCTCTTTGCAAGTTATAGAAAACGTTCGCCGTCGTATATACGTGCCAATATCATTATGGTTACCCATATACAATATATATGAATATATATATATTCACATATATATATATACTGGTTGAGACACATAACTTGATTAACTGTTCGAAAATTTACAAAAGAAAAAACAAAATAGTTGACCTTCAACCTTCGAGTCGCTCTTACAAAAAAAAAAAAAAAAAAAAAAAAAAAAAAACAAAAACATTATCGCACGATGGCCCTTTTGATACTACCACGTAACCACGTGCAGAAATAATTTTTCTTAAAACGCATAATTTAGAAACTATTCGAGGTAATCAAGTTAACTAACCAACCTAGTGTACTAGATATGTATACATATATATATATATATATATATATATATATATATATATATATATATATATAAATAAAGTTTAATCGTACATTTTTTGATCAGGATCAACAACGAACTAATTCTGCGGATAAATAAACGTTATTATTTTCGATGGATCGATTGTTGTCGTTAAAATTTCAAATAGGACTTACTCGTTGAAATAATCGAGACGCGATGGTCGCACTTTAATTTCCCGATTAGAATCTTCTTAGTGGAGGAACGAACAACGTAAAAACGTTTTAACGATTTATCGACGACTACGTAAATAATAAATATAGACGATAACGAGAAAGTGTGTGTGTGTACGTGTGTGAGAGAGAGAGAGAGAGAGAGAGAGAGAGAAAGAGACACGGTTGGTTAGCAGATGTAGAACATTAGCAATTTAGGTTCGCAACGGGAATTGAGTTATTAAACGTTATCTTTGTATTACGATCTAAATGATAATAGTAACGTTGTTAATGCTCTTGACCTAGTCCTAAAGAACGTCTCTATTCGTACGTGTTCGTGATAATCACGTAAAACGCACTCGTGCTAGTTACGCCCTACGTTTGATAAGTTTTCTCCGAACTAAACAAAAAAAAAAAAAAAAAAAAAAAGAAAAACGAGAAAAGAAAACGAAAAAAAAACACACAGGATATATCGTGAATTAATATTCGATATTTTCAAAGGAAAAAAAAAAAAAGAAAAGAAAAGAAAAACTTTTCACCGATGAAACGAATATTATCACTCGTTTGAAAAGTGAGACGAGCTCGCGAATTTCAATTTTTTTTTCACTTCGGAAAAAAAATTCTCGTTCTATCGTATTTGAGAAAAAAAAAAACAAGAAAAAAGAAAGAAAGAGTAAACACCGTAACCCTACTCTTCCAATTTCTCATTTTTTTCTCTTCCTCTCCCTTGTTTCTCTCTTTTTTTTTTCTTTTTTTTCCTTTTAATTACACAATCGTCATTCGTAATTACGTACGTGCACACGTACAGATCGTTATCCATTGAATGTTATACAAGGAAACAATATAAATAATTATCGTTGAACGCGAACGATGGTAAAAGTAAGGTAGGTAAGGTGGGTTGTTGGTAATGTATATACAAAAAAAAAAACAAAAAAGAAAGAAAGAAAAAAGAAATAAAAAAAATAAAAGAAGAATTAAATGGATTCACCTTGAGTCCGAGCCGGATAAGACGGAGAAGAAGGTAAGGACGTTAGGATGCTGCCCTACGTTGTAATACGGCAAAGGCATGAAAGATAAATTGCGAACGCACAGCTTACATCCATCTGCAAGATAAAGATGGAAGTTTGCTCGGCTGGTACCGAGATCAAATTAAGTCGAGTCCCCCCCGTTCCTTCCATCCATCCATCCATCCATCCATCCATCCTTTTCCCTCTATTCCTCCTCCTCTTCTTCGTCTTCTACCACCTTTTCTTCTTCATCTTCGCTTTTTTATTTTTTTTTATCTGCCCTTCACGAACCTGCTTTTACACCGACTACTACCTGAGACCTCCTCCTAACGAATTAATCCCAAAAGCGTGTCCCTCAAATTAGGGTAGAGGGAGAACCATTGGACCGGCTATGAATACTTAAACCGAACAAAACCGAGGCGACGATCTTAAAACACGAGCTCGACTCGAATCTTTCGATCTCTCACCACGCTCTCTCTCTCTCTCTCTCTCTTTTTATTATCTTTTTCTGTCTCAAATCCACCAGTCCCACTTTATATCCCGCGTCTTATCGATATTTCGCGATAGTAATTGGTCTCGCGGGACGGATACGAATTTTTACGGATTTCATCGAAATCTGTCGATACCAGCCCTTGGTGATCTTGGATTATTTATCCAAAATCCATCCATCCATCCATCTCATCCATCCATCTCATCCATCCATTCATCCATGTACGTACGTATTTATGTATTTATGTATTTACCTATTTACGTCTCCTTTCGATTATTGAAATACATTTTCGATCGTTTCAAATTTTTTAACCGATTACTTTAACAAAAAAAAAAAAAAAGAAAAAAAAAAGAGAGAAAAAATTATTTTCACCCGTTAACAATCGTATTCATTTATTTATTTATCTTCTTTTTTTTTCCCCCATTTCTTTTCGTTCGTTGAAACGAACGGGTCCTATGTTATCTGATACGTTGATACGCGTGATTAGTTACGCGCGTTGTTTTTTTTTTCCTCTCGTTTTATTTTATTTTATATTTTATGTTTTATTCTATTTTATTTTATTTTTTAATGTTATTAAATCATACAAAAGAATAATCCTAGAAGAATATATATATATTTCACTATTTTTTGCCCCCTCTCGGGGATGCGTTAGTACGGATAAATGATATATTATTTTTTCCTTTCCTTTTTTTTTTTTTATACACGATTCGAGAGCCCGAATAAACGAGTACGTTTATAAAAAAAAAAGAGAAGAAAATATATATATATATATATATATATATATATATATATATATATTCTATATGGGTTTAAATCGGTCGGGTTTAAATCGGTGCAGCATCGATGAAAAGTTCATTAAATTCGTGCTATTTCTATTTGGATTGAACGATCATCGCGCCTTCGCTCGTGTTCTCTTATCGCTAATCGATGTCTCGACCGTGGAGGAAGTGGAGGAGGAGGGGAAGGTGAGGGAGTACGATTCCTAAAGAGAGAGAGAGAGAGAGAGAGAGAGAGTCAGAGAACGGACGGAATCGAATTTAATCGCAAATACGAATACTTTCCTTCCTGGATCAGTCGATGTTTGTACGAGGGTGATGGATTAACCGACCGACATTGGAGTATCAGTTGAAGGTCCGTTACAATGGAATTGAGAACAAGAAGGCTCTCCTTCCTCTCCAAAGTCTGCTCGATCGAACGTCACCGATTGAAGATGGGAAGAAGGTGTCTACGACTGGGTACGACTCGTTCGTTCCCTCCCTCCCCATCCTCCCCATCCTCTCCTCCGACCCATCACGATGGTAATTCGTAATCGTATATCGAGAGGAACGATTTAGTTCGATTGCCATCGTCCTACCCAGACGACGATGATTTCGTCATCGTTTGAATAAATCTGAATGATTCGAGAGTAACGTTTACGAATTTCAAACGAATAAGAAAGAGAGAGAGAGAGAGAGAGAGAAGAACAGAGGGGGTCCTTTGAGTGATAACATATATTATGCAATATCCACGCGTGTCCCGCTATGATTTGTATGCGAAGGAAACAAAATGTAAAAAAAAAAAATATATATATATATATATATATATCAAACGTTTTTTTCACTTTGACGATTTTAAATAAAATTCGAAAGCGCACAAAGCTCGTCGCGTTGACGTGTTTTCCAACGAATGTTTAAATAATAATAAAAAAAAAATAAAAATAAAATACACACATATATATATATATACATACGTATAAAAAGTCTACGTCGACCCGAACGTAGGTTAAAATTTTTTTCGAAAAACCCGGACGTTGGCCCCTCCCCTCCCCTCGCCACCCCTCCCCAACCCCTACCCACTTCTTTATCTCTAAGTGATGTAAAATAGGTTTTTTCATTTTTTTCTCTCTCTTTTTTATTATTATTATTTTTTTTTTTTTTTTTTATTCATAGTGCAAAGGCCATTGAAGTAGGAGAGGAGAGAAAGAAGGATGGAAACAGAGTAAAGAGCACGTTGTCCCGTGTCAAGAAGAGAAGACAGACGGACAGACAGACAGAGAGAGAAAGAGAGAGAGAGAGAGATGAGGAAGAGAGAGTAAAGTGGGTGTTATTGCACAACTGACAGAGACAGATTGAACCTGACAAAATAACCGGGGCTTGGTTTTTGCCCATTCCTCTTTAACGGCGGAAAAGGCAAAGCAAGCAACGCGATGGAAAAAATTTCGTCGCAAAGGCCGCCCCTCCCCACTCCTCTCCTCTCCGTCCACCTCCTCCTCCATCCCCATATAAATAATGGCTCAAGAACGGAACAAAATTTCTTCGATCGGTCGTGTGATACCCGTGTCGACTTCTTACAAAGCCAACGTTAACAAAGACGCATATGTACAACAAACGAGAGAGAGAAAGAGAGAGAGAGAGGGAGAGAGAGAGAGAGAGAGAGAGAGAGATTATTACACGACGTAGCCACCATAATCGATGGTCATAATTACGATTACTAAATGGAACCCACGCGAAACTTCAACATCCGCCTTTTTCGATCTTCATCGAAGGACGGACGGTTTTTCTATTTTCTTTTTTTTTTTTTTTTTTACTCTTCTTTTATCCCTCTTCCTTCCTTGTACATTCTTATCTACGCCTTCTCACTTTTTCCATTTTCTTATTTTTTTTTTTTTTCTCTACTTTTTTCTCACCTTTCATCTCAACTCTCCACCTCTACTTTCCCAAGGAATTATCCTCCTAGCTCGCTCTACGTACGATTTTAAAACCTCGAGACACGTTTCGTCGTCGAATGTATATAAAATATATATATATATATATATATATATATAAAGAAAAAAAAAAAAAACGAAAAACGAAAATTCCTTTCACGGGACCACGAAACGTCGTCCTCTTTCCTCCAATCGGCGGTCAAGTGGATTTGAGAGAAAGAAGAAATGAAAAATAAAAGTAAGGAGACAAATAGAAAAAAAGAAAGAGATAAAGGGAAGTGGCAGAAGGATAAGAAAAAATGGATCGACCGTAGTTTAGAAAATTACGATCGAAAAAAAAAAAAAGAAATAAAATAAAATAAAAAGGAAAGAAAAAAACAATTTAACAAATTCACTTTCGAATGAATACAGAGTGAAAAAGCCACAGGTATATATCACATGGCCGACGAAAATTTGCCTTTCGCGCCTATCCGAGCGTTTATTTCCCAATTTGAACTAGCTGCCAGTGGCACACGAGCGATCGTTTTCACCTCAACCATTCATCCTACTACCTCGAAAGCCAAGCTCCACCCCGTACCCTCCGAGCCCTCCGAACCTACCGAACCCACCGAACCCTCCGAACCCTCCCTACTCTCTATCACTCTATCGCTAGGTAGGTAGGTAGGTAGGTAGGTAGGTAGGTAGGTAGGTAGCTTCGTTCTCTTTTCTCCCCTCTCCCTCTCCTACCCTCAGTTGCTCCCTCTCTGTTCTCTCCTCTGCCCTCTCCACCACCACCCTCACCCCGCCCTTGACGAACTTTGTGAGAGCGCAGATTGACGTAATCCTGGGTTCAATGACGGCGGCGCAGCGTATAACGACGAAACCACCGATCGCTGTGTATGTGTGTGTGTGTGTGTGTGTGTGTGTGTGTGTGTGTGTGTTGTGGCTTGTGGTCGATCGTTGAAAATAAAAAGACCGTTTCGACGAGGTACGACAATGATTGCTCGAACCCTGCTCTCTCTCTCTCTCTCTCTCTCTCTCTCTCTCTCTCTCTCTTATAGAGGTACCCTATAGTGTCGACTCCCTCTCTCTCTCTGTCTTTCTGAATAGAGAGAGAGAGAGAGAGAGAGAGAGAGAGGCTTCCACCATCCAATCGAAGAGCAGGTAGCACGGCTCGTTGTTTAGACTAAATTGTTTAACGTACACAGAGATAACCGTCTAAACGGTTTACGTTGTATGCACTAAAATATGATAGCATGTGGGCCAGGAAATATATAGATAGATAGATAGATAGGTAGATAGATAGATAGATAGATAGATAGATAGATAGATAGATAGATAGATAGGTAGATAGGTAGAGGTAGGTAGGTAGGTATGTAGGTAGGTAGGTAGATAGTTTAGATGCGAGTGTGTGAAACAAAGAGACAGAGACAGAGACAGACAGACAGACAGAGAGAGAGAGAGAGAGAGAGAGAGAGAGAGAATGAGAGAGAAAGAGAGAGGGGTGGAGGGAAGCTTCCCGAAAAGGGATGAACCATGGTTTATCGTGCCTCTGAAAGCGCCGAAAATGCGTCCAGAGTTTGCCAGGAGAGGTTGAGTCCGACCAATGGTGAAACCGGATAAGCACCACCGGCTATGTCGAGCTTATAATTAAGCGATAAAAGTCTCATTAAAGTTTTACGAGGATGCCAGAGTACGTACAGTTATTCTTCCTCTTTATTTCTTTTTTCTCTCTCTCTTTCTCTCTCTCCTGCAATCCTTTCATTTGTTTCACCTCGTTATGTGTATTATTCTAATTATCATTTGAATTTTATCATATATATATATATATATATATTTTTTTTTTTTATAAAAATATATTGAAATATATTTTTTCGCTTCTTTTCATTTGCATTCAATGCGAAATATAGTCTTTTTTTTTTTTCTTCTTTTCATTTGCATTCAATGAAATCTTGAATCCTCAATTCGAATCTTTCCTCTCTCATTCCTTCTCTCTCTCTCTCTCTCTCTCTCTCTCTCTCTCTCTCTCTCTCTCTCTTTCTTTCCTTCACTGGAGATATAAAAAAGAATGGAATGGAAAAAAAGAATTGTAGTTAATGCAAATATAAAAAAGGGAACATCTGTTGTGCGTGCGCGTGTGTGCGTGCGCGCGCGTAGTATACGCCAAGCGAGGATGATGATCATCACGAAAGCCTCAAAGTTTTTCGTAGCAAAAGTAATCAAATCTCTCATGCCTGCCCTATCGACGTAGTAATAATTCACGTCCTGTGAGTGAAAGCAAAAGATAAAGAAGAGAAAAAAGAAACAAAAAGAAAAGAAAAGAAGGAAGAAAAGCGCAAAACGCAAAATGAGAAAAAGAATGAAGTGAGAAAATGAGAGATAGAAGATAGGAGGTAAAGGGGGTTGGGAAGAAACTATGGGAAAAGAAAAGAGCAAAGTAGAAAAAAAAAAAAAAGAGAACGACGGCCGTGGTGGTCAAAGGGAATTAAGAGAAAAAAAAAAAGAAAAAAGGGTTCCCCGTATAAACACGATCGAGCGAGGTTTAAAGGAGAGTACGAGTTGTAAAAAAATGAAATCATAATTTATTTGTCGAGTAACGTGGTCGATCTGATTCGTCTTACGAACGAGATAAGGAGGGGAGTTAATCGATTGTGTGTGTGTGTGTGTGTGTGTGTCTCTGTGTTATTTCTTTTTCTTCCAGGCAGATTTCACGAAGGAATTTCGAGTAACGAACGAGCCAAGCAACGAAAAAAAAAAAAAGACATAAAAGAATAATAAAAAAAAAAAAAAAAAAAAAAAGATTTCATATCGCGATCATCGGTTTCGATTACGATTACAAAAATATTTTCTTCGTTATTAAGGCGTAGTTGGTAATCTTAATGCCGAACAAAGTTGCTGTCGTTGTCGTTGTTGTTGCTATTGTTAAATCCGACGTCCATTAAAAGCTCGTAAAGTAACGAACACGGGTAATACGATGACGATGACGACGACGACGACGACGACGACGACGACGACGACGACGACGACGACGACGACGACGACGACGACGACGACGACGTCGACGTCGACGACGTCAACGTTGGGGCAGGTAAAAGTGAAGGAGAAAAATTGCGAGAAAGTAATCGCTTTGTGGACGCTCGATGAGAAGGCGTGGTGGTGGTGGTGGAGGTGATGGCGGAGGTGGTGTTACGCGACACGAAAGCCTCTCATTTTTGTCGTGTTTCTTCTTCTTCTCTCTCTCTCTCTCTTTTTTCTTCTTGTTCTCCTTTTAACTACCATCTCATAATGTTCTATTTGCTTTTCTCCAACCACTTTTCCTTCTCTCCTTCTCTAGTTTTTTGTTTGTTTTGTTTGGTTTTTTTTTTGTTCTCTTTCTTTTAATTATTCGATCGATTCAATTTCCACGTTCAGACCTTGACTCTTACCGATCTTTATAACCTCATAGCTATGGTAATTAATTTTCTTTCACTTCAATCTCCGCCCACCCCGCCCCCCTCCTTTACTTTTCTTTATCCCCCTTTTTTTTCATGTTTTTCTTTAAAGATTATATCTACACTCCGAAAGATTGCGGGGAGGAGATGAGAAATTTGTTTCGATAGGTAATAGGATAATTTTTTTTTTTTTTTTTTTTTTTTTAATCGACGATAAATTTTTTTTCGTTGAAAGTTATCGGACAGGAACGGCGAATGTATTTTTTGTTTTTTTTTTTTTTTAGATCGAAAGTAAGAAAGGAAGGATGAAAAAAGAAGAAGAAGAAGAAAAAGAAGAAGAAGGAATATAGAAAAATGGAAGCAAAATGATTCTAAAAAGGATTTCGTAAAGAAGTAGAATACACTTTGAACTAGTTTTATCGTAACCAATGATGACCCGTCTATTAACGAGCATACGATATTAAAACTCGTATTGTCGACGAGGAAGGCAACTGGAACGAACGGTCGTACCGTTTTCTCGCTTCGATTCGCTTCGCCTCTATTCGATTCGATTCGACTCGACTCGACTCGACTCCACATTCGAGATGCCGAGCGATCGAGATACCGCGATTTGTTCCAAGTTACGAGCGTACCCCATTTCGGAACTTTTCATGAAAAGTTTTCGCACCGTAGAGTAGAAGAAGTAGAGAAAGAGAGATAGATAGATAGGTAGATAGATAGATAGATAGACAGACAGATAGATAGAGAGACAGAGACAGAGACAGAGACAGAGAGAGAGAGAGAGAGAGAGAGAGAAGTATACTGCGCTATATTTTCACCGTTTGTAAACTAACGTTCCTTAATGATCGTACTCGAATCCTTAAAACTTTTCACCCTACGGCCCTTATGCTGCGAAAAGAGGGTCAGGGAAACCTGCTTGCTTTTTGCCTCGCTCCGCGAGTTCTTCTTGCGTTTGATGAAGGTGGAATTAATCTACTTTCTACTCTTTCTCTCTCTCTCTCTCTCTCTCTCTCTCATTCTCTCTCTCTCTCTCTCTCTCATTCTCTCTCTCTCTCTCTCTCTCTCTCGAAAAGTACAAAGTTGTACTCCTTCATCCCTGAGAAGGGATGAGGATAGAAAGAGAGAAAGAGAGAGGGAGAGTAGCCCGTGAGAGTAAAGTTTTTCAATGAGAGAATTACCCGTCCTTACTTCGTAAATCACGTCTTCTTTCGTTTTCCCTTAAATAAACATAATCGATGCGTGTTACTAAAACGATGAAGTAGTAGAAGAAGTAGAAGAAGAAGTAGATGAAGAAGAAGAAGAAACACGTTTCTCGAAAATGAGAATCCTTTTAAGGATTGCTTTTTCGTATTAAGCTTATTCAACTTGCTCAAACAAAGTTTCTCTCACGATATATGCTTAATTTATTTCTTTATTTCCCGAACAACGCTCGTTCCGTTCTCTCTCTCTCTCTCTCTCTCTCTCTCTCTCTCTCTCTCTCTCTCTCTCTCTCTCTCTCTCTCTCTTTCTGTTTCTCTTTCACAATGTAAAACACGAATTCGAACTAAGCAAGTTTTAGTGACAGCGAGTACGTACGTATTCCCGAACGTACACGTACGTACGTATTTATATACATACATATACATACATACATATATATATATATGTATGTATGTATGTATACGCGGAAAGCGCGTGCAATCGCTACGAAATCCAACGGCGTCGGAGGAAATCCTCTAATTTAACGCTCGAAAGTAGACACAATCCGAGCGGGCCCTCATTTACCGGTAATACGTGGCTATTGTACGAGCAAGGGAGTAACTCCCGTTCTATTTTGTAAGCACCGTTAGCAACCTGGAAACGCGTTGTTTTCGAGAGCTGAAACAAACCCCATCCTCCCCCCTGCCCGCGTCCTCCAACCCATACACCCCTTTACCTTGGCCCAACCCCGTAAACCCCCCCACCCCACCCCCGCCGCCACTCTACTCTCGCGTGTACACACCAATTTACTGTCCATAAAATAATACATTATCTTAACTCGACCCCATCTCTTCTCTCTCTCTCTCTCTCTCTCTCTCTCTCTCTCTCTCTCTCTCTCATTACCTCTCTCCCACTTCCCCCGACCCAAACCAGTCGCCATTCTACCCCAAAATGAAGCAAAACGCGTAAGCACCAAGTTTGCCGTGCGTTTTAAAGCCGGAAAGAACGTCGGTGAAAGCTTATACTATCATCGAAAATTATCCTCATTTAGATATACGTATATATATGTATATATATGTATATATATATATATATATATATATATATATATATATATATATATATACATGTATGCGTACACGTACGTACATACATATTTATACATACACATTTACCTACGATATAATATATACGTACGTATTTATCCACGTTTATTCTATTATAATTCGTATATTCGTGTATAAAATCATTCGTAGGATCCAAAAAAAAAAAAGAAAAAAGAAAAATCATGCGACGATATATATATATATATATATATTGTCGTTAATGTCAGATAAGTTTTTGTTATCGGTCTCGATGAGAATGAAGATGATAAAAACAAAAACAATAAAAAAAAAAAAATAAAAAAAAAACAGAGTAAAAAGAAAAGAGAAAAGATCTAAGAAAAAAAAGAAGAAGAAGAAGAAAAAACGATTATCCATCTTAAAATTTTCCTCTCCTCGTGACAGAATCTAACGCGAGCGAGCGAACGAGCGAGCGAGCATCGTAAGTTGAACATAGTTCGAAAGGAGTCTATGGTGGTGTGTTTTCGGTGAAATACACCGAAGAAGAAAATTAACGACGTAAGAGTAAGTGTCGATCGTAAGATGACTTTATGATACAGCGTAACGTATAAAGGATAGCTGCTTATAGGCCAACCTCCGGCTATATATATATATATAAGCGAGTAAAAGTAGAGAGGATATGGAAGTCGTGTTGAGATCGTGTAAGACAGACAGAGACAGACTGACAGAGAGAGAGAGAGAGAGAGAGAGAGAGAGAGAGATAGAAAAGGATAGTTGAATAGAGAAGACGACTCTAGCTTTCGCAATTCCATCATATATACCTTGGCTGCTCGTACGTTTTAGTACGTTCCACCTCGAAGCTTATCCCTCGATCCTGCTAACGCTTTCTCCCAGTTAGTATTAATAATGCTAAAGACACTTTACTGGCACGAAAGGTGTGGGTGCCTGTTGGATATACCAGCAAATATATATATATATATGTATAGAGAGAGTAATACCATATCGGGGGATTTAGATTATACTTCGCGTGAAAAGAATAAAGAGATGAAAAGGAAAGGGAAAAGTTTACTTTTCTACTACACTTTTTCACTACAGTTTTCTTTTCCCGTCTTGTTTTTTTTTTTTTTTTTACTTTACGAGATGAAAATTAAAATAGAAGATATACCTCTATCTTCATATCTATGATATATATTTTTGTGAATCATATATATATATATATATATATATATATATATATATATATATATATATAAACATATATATATATTTTACTTTTATATAGATAAATCTTATAAAGTTTATAATAAGTCACATTGCATTATATATTTTATAAATAAATAAATAAATAAATTTTCTATATATTGACATGTTCATCGAGGTGTGCACAAAATATATACCACGTATATTTTCGTTAACAATTTAAATGTACTACTTATTAACGAATCAAAGTTCGACCCACTTTTACCTTTACACACATATTTATATATATATATATATATATATATATATATATATATATATTTATAATTTTTAATTCAATAAGTGGTAGATTATTAAATAGACGAAAAAATATACCGATATATATACATATATATACATATATATATACATATATATATATATCGGAATAAATAATAAATAAATGAAAGAATAAGCTCGCTATACGATCCAGTACACGTGTGTAATAAATATCGTGATACAGAAATGGAAAGCGATTGGGAAATTGGTAAAAGGATATATCGACGATGTTAAAAAAAAAAAAAAAAAAAGAAGAGAGAGAGAGAGAGAGAGAGAGAGAGAGAGACTTCTCGGTCGTTGGTGGTGTACAAAAATCATCGATATTGCCGGTGCAAACTTAAAACTTTTACGTCTCTTCGATTGTCGTTGAACTGTGGTTCGCGACATCGTAAAAAGATGGAATACGGGATCGAGTTCTTTCGCGTCGAGATGCGAACACGTCGAGCGTGTTCCGGCTTTGCGAATGTTACCAACCGAGAGAAGAGGATCGAGGTCGGATCGGATAGGATCGGATAGGATCGGATAGGATCGGATAGGATCGGATAGGATCGTATTAGATCGAATCGAATCGGATAGGATCGAGTATATATCGGAGGGGTGGAAGCTGCTGAAAAAAAAAGAGAGAAAGAAAGAAACATATAAAAAAAAAAACACACGCGCGCGCGCGCGCACGCATAAAAAAAAGAAAAAAAAAAAACAAAACGGAAGAAAAAACGAGAGAGAAGGAAGAGGAAAGAGATAAAAAAAAAAAAGAAAAGAAAAAAAAAGAGCATACACTGATACGGTATATATGTCCGGTACATACGCGGCATTTTCGTTGTCGTTGCTCATGGAATCCCATTTGGAGGCTTATACGAGGAAGGAGTTTTACACGTTTCTACCTAGGCACGCGTTTCGCTTTTGTCCTCGGGGATTACACGTCGTACTCTCTCTCTCTGTCTCTGTCTCTATCTCTATCTCTCTTTCTCCCTTTTAATATCTCCGCGTACCAACAGTAACCACGACTATTTCGTTATGTTTCTATCTCGTATGGCGAGAAACAAAAGATAATCAAAATTTTACGATCCTAGTGAGTACGAGAGGGCAAAATAAACGAAAAAAAAAAAGGAAAGAAAGGAAAAAATAAATAGAATGAAAAAGAAAAAAGAAAGGACGGGGAGGATGGTGGAGAGAGGGGGGGGGGGGAGGTAAAAAAAAATATATAAAGTATCGCATTTCTCGAGCTTTATCGCGCCACAGAAGAGATATCTATATCGTGCGACTTATCTTTGTATATAGAAAGATGAAAATGAAAAGAAGAAAGGAAAGAAGGAAGGACAGAAGTAAAAAAAAAAAAAGAGAAAAAGAAGAAAGAATAGAAACAGCGAGAGAAGAGAGATGAGGAAAAAAAAGGTCGAACGGTTAATTAGCGAATGATTTAACAGTGTAGAAACAGTGGAAACAGTACACACACACACACACACATATAGATTCATTCAATTAGTTTGTACGAACGATTCATAGGGGCGAGTTAGAGAAACGATAGGGTGGGAGAGAGGAGGCAGAAAAAAAAGAAAGAAAGAAAGTATGGAAGAGGGGGGAAAAAA
>OU426863.1:6824445-6836945 GCA_911387685.1 Dolichovespula media | reverse complement strand
GCTTTTCAACGAGGAATCACCTTCTTCCTCCTCCTTCTCCACCTCCACCACCACTTCCTCCTCCTCGTCAACCTCACCCTACTCTTCTTCCTTTTCCTCAAACCGCGCGACAATGACACGCCAACCGAAAGAGGAAAAAGGAAAGACCAAGACCAAGTCGTTCTCTCTCTCTCTCTTTCTCTCTTTCATTCTATGATTCTCTTTCTCTCTCGCATTCTCTCTCCCTCTCTCTTAACCGTAGAGAATTACCCGCGAACGTATTTTCTTATAAATGGAAAACTCTCCCTGCCGTCTCTAATCCTCTACGATGCAAGATGAATGGGTTCCGTCCCGTTACGATGGATTGTTTTGTTATCTACCGAGATCAACTAACTAACGAAAAACGTCAAAAGGGCCAACGTAAGAGCCCGTTCGAAAGAGATGAAAAGAAAAAAAAAAAAAGAAAGAAAAATAAAAACTTTTATCGAGGAAAAACGACGAATGGGAAAGAAGAGGAAGAAGAAGAGGAAGAAGAGGAGAGGGAGAGGGAGAAGAACAAATAAATATGACGCCATAATAAAAGCACCCTTACGCGATTTTATATGGCTCATGAACGAGCTTAAAATCTTTGATTAATCGATCCCACAAACTTAAATCCTGACAATTATTTATTTATTTATATATATATATATAATATATATACAATATATATTATATATATAATATATATACAATTTATTTATATACAAATATATATATATATATATATATATATATATATATATATATATATTGATGAAAGACGAAGATCGATAGAACGTGATAGAAAAAAAGATAGAAAAATAGAAAGAAAGGAAGGAAAGAAAAGAAAAAGAAGAATGAGAAAACATTTGTGAAAAATAAATACAAAGCCGACGTACATTTTTCCGAGGTAGAATAAAAAAAAAAAAAGGAAAAGGAAAATTGCGATATCGTGAAATAACAAAAGGATTTGCCTCGGATTGTCTTGTGTTAGGATGACGACGATGGTCACGATGCAATTTCGATTTTAAGATGATTTCGTTCGTACGGGATCGATTGTCGAGCGGAAGAAAAACGCATTCTCCAACGATGTACTTAATAAAAAAGAAAAAATAATAATAAATAAATAAATATATTGCGAAGGAAAAATCTTAGAGAAAAAAAATTTTAAAAAGAAATAATAATAATAGAAAAGCCTAGAGAATTTTTGAGCGAGTATCGCGACCCTATGATTAGGTTTGATTAGATATTAGTAGGAAACCGACTAATCATATCTCGTCCTCTTTTATCTATTTTTATCACTTCGAGATGAAAGAAGATATATATATATATATATATATATATATATATATAATATATATATATATATAAAATATAGAAATAGAAAAGCAAAGACACGGATCACGTAAGTCGTAAGTCACGATATAAATGTAAATGATAGAGAAGTAAGAGGAGAAGAAGAAGAAGAAGAAGAAGAAGAAGAAGATGATGAAAGTATATATCTGCATGAAAGAGGTAAAACGAGAAAGTAGAGATTTTCTTTCTCGTTCTTACTCCGCCCTGCCCTACGCCGACCCATTCCCTTCCACCCTCTTCCACCCTCTTATTAAAATACCTAACGTTATTACTACAGAGTTGGCAACTATAATAGAGAACGTTTCGAAGTTGAGTTTTCGGAGCAGTCTTCTCATTTCCCTCACCCCACCCTCCCCCAATCCCCCATAGCTCTTTCTTCATCCTTTCTACCTTACTCTATCTCAATACCATGGTATAATAGACATTGCTTCATTCGTTGTGCCTCAATGTCCATAATTCTACATTTTACCCCGTAACCCTTCCTTCCTCTCGCCGCCACCTATAATCCACCCCCTCTGCCCTCGCCCACCGAAAAGGTCAGAAAATTTCGTAGCTTATCTTCGATTGATATTGTATAATACGAGTCGTGGACTATTGTATTGGGTCCAAAGTTTTCGAATAACTTTTCGTTAATTAACGACAAGTGACGAAATTATTCTCGTCTCTTTAAAAAAAAAAATAAAATAAAATAAAATAAAATAAAATAAAATAAAATAAAAACAAAAATTCAGTAACGATTTCGATTCGAGATTATTTTCTTCATTAAAATCGGATTGATTATTATTATTATTATTATTACGAATTTTATGAAATCCGATTGATTGTTACGAATTACGTTTCTTTTTTTTTCTTTTTTTTTTTGTAAGAAAACGGTACAACGGTAGAAAATAGACGAAGGATAGATAATGGAAAGAAAAAGGAAAGAGTATCGCGTTAATGATAATGTTCTAGATGACATTTGTTACTCGTTTATTATTCGTACTAACGATAGCTCTCTCTCTCTCTCTCTCTCTCTCTCTCTCTCTCTCTTTCGTAGTACGAATTAATGAAATGGGTTTATCTCTCGTCTTCAAAGGCGCAAACTCGACTCGAAAGAGAACGAAATCGTCCGGAAATTTCGAGTCACAGTGGGACGCCACGCGAGCGAATTTGAATATTTATGAAAGTGCCTTTCTAAGACGGGTAGAGAAGGAAGGGGGAAGAAGAAATAGAAAGGAAGGAAACAGAAGAAGAAGAAGGACAGAATGATCGTAGAGTTTCGATTCGTTGCTCGATCAACGAAAAGAAAAAAAAAAAAAACAGAGAGGAAAAGGAAAAAATAAGAGAGAGAGAGAGAGAGAGAGAGAGAGAGAGAGACCAAGAGAAAGAAAAAAAGAGACGTATAAAAAACAAAGAAAAAAAAAGGGATAAAAAAGTAGAGACAATTCTCGAGATCTTTGCGAGTACGTGTGTGCTGTGTCTGTGTCTGTGTCTGTGTGCGCGCGCGTGTGTGTGTATATATATCCAGAGTAAAATTAGCCAGCATTGAATTTCTCCCGAGAGGGTGTGTGCGTATCTCTCTCTCTCTCTCTCTCTCTCTCTCTCTCTCTCTTTCTTTCTCGTGTTCTTCTTCTTCGTTTAGCGCAGCAAAGGTTTTCACGCTATCGTTTTCCTTCTCTCTCCCCCTCTCTCTCACTCTCTCTCTCTCTCTTCTGACCAGGCCTCCCGGTGTCTCCCCGAAGGCGTCTCATAATTAAATTCGCCCCGAATTTATCCCTACTACTATCCATTGTCCCGTAACAAGCTATTGTGTCGTCCGTCGGCGAAATCGTCATGCAGCTCTAAACTTTACCAGGGTTGGGATTTTTGCTAGAGAGACACCATCACCACCACCACCCACCATGTCGTTTATTACGTTCGTTGGTTGGTTGGTTGGTTGGTTGGTTGGCTCGTTCGTTCGTTCATTCGTTCGTTCGTTCGTTCGTTTTATTCGATCCACGAACTATGGAACGAGCGTAGTTACATATTCAAAGAAAAATATTTTTCCACCGTATAAACTAACTATTCAAAGTCCGTTTACATTGACATTAGACGTACGAATACCTGTGATTTTCGAATTTAACATATCTCCGGGAAGAATTTTTTTCTTTTTTTTTTTTCACATTTTTATCCCATTCATTTTTTTTTATTTTTTTTATTTTTTTTTTTTACGCGATCGACCATACACCCGATCTATATGCATAAACATACACCGTTACCATACATACGTAAATATATTTGGATTGGTTTGATAGATTAAGTTACGTTATTTTTTCCTTTTTATTTTCTAATCTTTTGTATATACACATATATATATATATATATATATATATATATATATATATATATATATTAGATTACTAATCATTAAAATAAATCGATTCCCATTCGGTAAGATTAGAAAGTAACACGTGCGAAGAATTAAAAGATAAGGACGTAAAAGGAACGTGTATTACTTTGCCGGTCTATCGTATCTATCGTACTTGGAAAATTTAAGAGCCAATAAATCGATATATATATATATATATATATATATAAATCGTCGACGATTTATGCTGGATAGGCAATTGTTTCCATGAAAGTCGTCGGATTCCAGAAACGATAGAGAAAAAGAAAGAGAGAGAGAGAGAGAGAGAGAGAGAGAAGGAAAGAAAAAAGAAATAAATTGGAAATAAAGAGAATAGCAAAAAAAAAAGAAGAAGAAGAAGAAGAAGAATAAGAAGAAGGAAAACAAAAAAATAGAAAAAAATAAAAAATAAATAAATAACAAGAAAGAAAGTTGCGCAAGAAGAAGAAGAAAAAGAACCTTTCGGCCATTATCCTTCTTCTCGCTCGTTTCTTCCCTCGTCAAGCGACGAAGCGTAACTGGTTGTACACAGACGATAAAACACAGACATTACCCTCTCTCTCTCTCTCTCTCTCACACACTCACACACACACACACACAAACACACCCTCTTTCTCACACACAAACACATAGAGAAACATATAAACACAAACGTGGTCGCGTGTAAATTATGTCCGTCTAATCGAATCGAAGTCAAAGATTTATATACGTGAGCGTATTGGCACTTCCGGCCTACCCCCTACCCTAACTCTCGTTCAACCGAAACAAACGATTCAACCCTTTCCCCAATACTCTCCCCTCTCGTACCAATAGCTTTTACACTTTTACTAAAACTCCGGATCTTCCTTTTATACAATTTCAACGGAACTTCGAACGTCGAAACCGTGCCCCGGTTAGTAGTGAGTGTGCTCGTTCGATGTGAGAAACTTTTTTTCTTCTTCTTCTTCTTCTTTCTTTTCTTTTCTCTCTTTCTTTATTTTTTTTTTTTATTTATTTATCTATTTATTTATTTTCTTTTTTTTTCCTATGAAAAATCGTCCCAACCCGCGTTTTCGTTTTCGTCCTATCGACAAATCGAAGACGATCTCGGTATACGTATAACGTGAAAACACTCTGTGCATCCTTTCTCCATACTTCTCTCTCTCTCTCTCTCTCTCTCTCTCTCTCTCTCTCTCTCTCTCGAATAAAACCCGTTCTCACAGGCTCCGACAGATTCGATTTTAAGCCCGAAGAGAACGTCGGCTCTCTCCCCTTTTCGACGTCAGACGGAATGTCAAAATTTTTATTAAACAAGAGAACCCACCACTCGCGAACGTATACGATGCGTGCATACCGAATACTTCACGCATATGAAAGATTAAAAGTAGGATCACGAGTAACCCTCCTCTCCTCCCTCGCCCCTATCCTTTTTGAAATTCCTTTCGTAAGAATAAAGAATTCTTATCGGCTCAGTAATCCTTCGTTAAATCTTTATGAACGAGATAGAACGAGGAAGAGAAAGAGAAATCAAGAGAGAGAGAGAGAGAGAGAGAGAGAGAGAGAGAGAGAATACATAACAATGTAAAAAAAAATATATTAATATATGTGGGTGTGTCTATGTGTGTGTGTGTATATATAAACGGAGATTAGATGAGGATAGGAAGAATCGGATAAAAACGATAAAAGCGATAAAAAAAAAAAAAACGAACAAAAGGGGGTTGGGTGGGGGGTTAGCCGCTAAAGAGATGGCTAAAACTGGCAAGTGGATTTCGATTTCATGGGAGATTGGGTACAAACGATGGGGCAAAGTGGTTCAATGGAAAGAATTGCTCGAGCGGTAACGACGCGGATAAAGGGCACTTATTGCGCCCGGGGTTGGTAGCTGCAGAACGGTGATGGTGATGGTGATGGTGGCGACGATGGTGGGCGATGGTGATGGTGTTGATGGTGGTGGTGGTGGTGGTGGTGCCAATGCTATTCTTGCTATGTCGCGTTGTCGTTACTTCGCTCTCGATATGGTTCTCTCGTTCCCGGCTCGTTCGTAAACCGAACCATGAACGCTGGTTAATCCGTGAATCGTGTTACCCTTTCGTAAACAAACGCAAAACAAACCCCGGCAAACGCGTCGTTCTCGTAGAAGATTTGCTAACGAAGAAGACACAGAAGGACAGGACAATCTTAACGACAATCCTCGCGTCGTTTCCCAACCCCTCGCCAACCGCTTCCACCCTCTCTCTCTCTCTCTCTATCTCTCTATCTCTCTCACTCCCGTCTATCGAATTACAACCACTGTTCTTCTCTTTCTCGGCCATTGTTCCGTTGGAATTGTAAGTATCGTCGGGATCGAAAGATAAGAGTATTTTTCGTCGTACGCGATCGCCCACGAATTATTAACCCCAAGATGACATCCATCGTTCTATTTCTTCTTCTCTCTTTATATTCATTTAGTATTTCTCTTGCTATTTAATTAAATTATTTTATTTTTCTTTTCTTTTTTTTCCATATCGACCTACGACCCAAATTCCGACTAGTCGTTTCGTCGTTAACGGATCGTAAAAGTAGACTCTATGGTAAGCAGTGGTAAGCCGAGTGTAAGCGATCTCTCTCTCTCTCTCTCTCTCTCTTTGTAACTTAAAGCACTATCGCAAATCTTATTGCTCGAAGAAGATTAAAGGACGTGACGGCGAACGTTCAAGCTGGTTCGATCATCTTCCTCGGTTGAAATAAGAACGACGACGACGATTCGTAGCGCGTTAAAGGGTAGAAAAAAGTGAATTGTATGGGAGTAAAGGAAAAGGAGAATCAAAAAACAAAAAATATAGAGGAAGGCTAGCTGAGGAGAAAGGGAAAGGAAACGGGAGAGAGATAAAGAGAGAGCATGAGAGAGAGAGAGAGAGAGAGAGAGAGAAGGAGAGAGAGAGATAAAGAGAAAGGTGGCCCGTTTCGAGGAGACAGGAAACGCGTACCTCTTTGATTCTCATTGTTCCATTCGCTTGATAGCGAGATATATAGGTACCATTGCATAGAGGGACAAGTGGAAAGGGAGAAGGTGAAGAGAAACATACATACACAGATACACACACACACACACACAGAGCGAGAGAGAGAGAGAGAGAGAGAGGAAGACAAAGAATGAAAGAGAGAACGAGAGAGAGAGAGAGAGAGTGAGATAGAGAATAGTCGGCAACTCGTGATATGTGCTTGGGTACGACCATTGTCCTGAGAAACTCCGGATTGCGACGCTAACAATACGACGATTGTTTCAGCTCTTGGTTAGGACCAAACGGTCCGGCACCTTCTACAATCACCTTCTCGAACCCACCTCCAGCACCACCACCATGGGGTTCGTCGTTGCCATTGGGGGTTCAGGACTCGAGTCGATTCGATTTCGTTTCGTTTCAACAAGCGAGCACCGAGAACCATTCAATTCGTTATTAATGTTAGGTATCGGGGCTTCTATAAACTGGCTTTACTTTCTTTAGTAATGACCTAAGAACGTGAAACGCACAGAAAGTTTGTGTGTGTGTGTGTATGAGAGAGAGAGAGAGAAAGAGAGAGAGAGAAAGTTATTCGAAGGAAAAGCAATGGTAGAAGTGATATATATATATATATATATATATATATATATATATATATATATATATATATATAAAGACGGATGCCTTAAACAGAGAAACGATTAAAGTTCGTTTAGCTTTGTCATTGCGTAAGCGGTTAAATTTCAATGATATATAACATCGAGAAGGAGCTTTGACAAACGTAATATGACGTTTCGAGACTCGACCAATGACATTTCAGTTCGGGGAGAGAGAGAGAGAGAGAGAGAGAGAGAGAGAGAGAGAGAGTTCTTGGCTATTATTCGTCATTTATGCATTACGCGTTGATTCTCTCTCTCTCTCTCTCTCTCTCTCTCTTTCTCTTTCACGTTACGATCTGGCCATTAGTAAGATTGCTACTTCCCTAGCCCTCCTCCTCTCCACCCATCTACCCCGCTTCATCACCACCCCTTTTAACCTTTCTCTCTCTCTCTCTCTCTCTCTCTCTCTCTCTCTTCTCTCTCTCTCTCTCTCGCACGCACTCTCTCTCTCTCTCTCTCTTTAGGTTGGTGGTCAATGAAGCTATATTATATAATCGAAATGGGACTCCTCGATTGCGCTTAATGAAATTGCTCGGAAAACACGACTCGCGCCGCCAGGAGACGAGAGGACGGATTAATAGGAGGAAAAGAGGGCGGAGGGGAGGGAGAGCCAGGGAGGGAGGGAGGGAGGGAGGGAGAAATGGACGTGTAGTAGGTGACGCTGCCGAGAAGAATGACAAATTACGTGCTTCGTTGCTATCCGTTCTATCCTCTCCCTCTCTTTTTACCTTTCCACGTACGTACATATCTAACGTGAATACGTACACACACACACACACACACACACACGCACGCACGCACACGCACGCACGCACACACACGCACGCACGCACGCACGCACGCATATATATTTATTCACGTATTCATGGTACAAAATATACATTAGAAAAAAAGTGTGTAATAACGCGCGTGCGCGCGCGAGCATCGTTCGTGTACATTAGCAAAGCTTTGTCCCATACAGGGACAACGTATAACTTTTTCTCGCGGCGAATTTTTGGGGCTTACTCTCCTCTCCTCCCCCGATCGTACGACTTTTTTTCTTCTCGTAACAGCTCCCACCCCTCCCCCCCCTCTCTCTCTCTCTCTCGTCCCTCCTCCTCATCCTCCTCATCCTCCTCCAGCCGTCATACCCGGACTTATTTTCCCTCTCGCTGTGGTGCCCGATGATAACGTCGAGCCAGCCAGGACTCGAAGGAAAAACGTGCAAATCGTTTCTCTTCGAATTTTTAAGGTTGTTACGCGTATCTCGTTGAAGTTACTACTGCTACTCTTCTCTTAAGATCCCTAAGGAAAGGGGGAAGTTGGGGAAGGGGCGTGAGGAGGAAAAGAGAAAGGGAGAATGGAAAGTGAGAAAACAAGAGGTTCTGAGAGAACGTAAAAGATAGTTCGAGTGTTTCTTGTTGAAGACCTCCAAGAAAAATAAGAGAAATAAAGTGAGCAAAGAGAAAGAGAGAAAAAGAGAGAGAAAGAGAGAGAGAAAAAGAAAATGAAAAGAGAGAGAGAGAGAGAGAGAGACGGAACAGAAGGTGGTAGACTTTGAAGGGGTTGTAAGTTTTTTATCGAAAGGACGACGACATCGTAAAACGGGCTTTGAGGCTAACTTCACGCCAGAATATCTCTCTCTCTCTCTCTCTCTCTCTCTCTCTCTTTCTCTTTTTCTCTTTCGTGAAGAGCAAGGTCTCGTAGTAGTACTTTACTCGTCGGGCAAAGAGGGGAAAAGAATCCTTAAGTGTTCCATTTTAGTCGCTTGCCTTGGTACGCGTTGTGGGAGAAAGAGAGTGTACAAGAGAAAAAGAGAAAAAGACAGACACAGACACAGACACAGACACAAACACAAACACACACGCGCGCGCGCGCGCGCGCATATATACAAAAGGAGAGAGAAAGATAAAGACAGAGAAGCTCGTTTCGCGAGGTTACGAGCTTGCACGAGGAGTCGTGAGGTAAAGGGCACCTTAATTCGAGGAGAGTGCGGCTAAAATATTGCGGAAACCGCTGAATGTGGCCGATGGAATTCCCTTTGTAAAAGAGGCAACGTAGCTGCAACAACGGCAACGGCAACGGCAACGGCAAACGTTGTTGTGTGTCCGTTGCTTGTTGCACCGTTCGCAAGCGTTACTTTCTCTCGCGGTGCATCGGCCACGATAAAATTACATTTTCATAACGAAACGAATTTCTTGGCCGCCGACCTCGAGAACTTTCCTCCGAGCCGCCATCCACCACCCCTGCCATCCACCACCCCTACTACCATCCACCACCCCTACCCGGCCGTATCATCCGACTCCACCCTTGACTCAGGAACCCCTCTCAAAAGATATATTCCTTCTCGAATAGAAAAGAAGATTTTTATCTTCTCGTTTATTTCGGAAATTCAGAGGGGGAGAGGCGGGGAGGGGGGGGGGGTGTAGATTGAAGGAAGAAAGGGAACGAATATGAAATAAAAAAAAAAAAAAAGAATGAAAGAAAGAAAGAAAGAAAGACGGAACATGAAGGATGAACGCGCGCGTAAGAAGGATTATCGATATACTCCGAAGAATAAAAGTTAAGATAATATCATTATCGATTAGGATCGTCTTTGTTCTTCTTGATCACGCGATTAGGACAATCGATGATGAGAGAGAGAGAGAGAGAGAGAGAAAGAGAGAGAGAGAGAGAGAGAGCGTTCGCTCTCGTTCGTGTTCAATCGCCTAGTCCCATCTGACGCGAAACTAGTATCGATACTCGTCGTCGCGTGTAATCGACTAGAGTATTTACCGTCCGAATAATTGGATACTTTCGATGGACGGACCTTTCGATATCTCGCACGTAAACGCGCATATAACGTGTATAAAAACGCACGCATAGAATTTTGAACAAGGCTCTCCTATTAGAAAATAATCGGGAAGGGTATGAATGTATTGTCCGTCGTATCATATTGGCATAAATGTTTCACGATTATATACCGGGTCCCGCATTAAAATGGATTGGCACCGATTCCTATGGTCCGGTTTAGCTACGTGCTAAATGTTGGATAGATCCAAGTTTAGGGAAGCTCCTAAAATACCGGGTAGACCACGGCAATTATATGGCGAAGCGTAGTTGGCCGTAAAAATGACCGTAAATACCAGAACTCGGCGTTACTACCACCTCTCCTCTCCTCTCCTCTCCTCTCCTCTCCTCTCCTCTCCTCTCCTCTCGTCTCTCTCTTTCACTCTATCTATCTATCTATCTTTATCTATCCATCTATCTATCTTTCTCTGCACCCCCTTTTCTCGACCCTTTCTCTCACTCTCTCTCTCTCTCTCTCTCTCTCTCTCTCTCTCTCTCTCTCTCTCTCTAGGAAGATCTAGAACGGCAAACCCTGAGGCCAAGCTCGCTCTGGCCTCAGGCCAAACTCACCCTCCCCCTCCCCCACTCCGGGATAGTTATGAGGACTGGAAGGGAAAATCTAAAAGGTGGAAAGGGGTAAGGGAGTAAAGGATGAAGGGAAAACGGGGGAGGGACGGGGAGGAGGGACCGGATACTGGCGAACGCGCTCTCGCTCCGTACCGGTGTTAAGGTCCTTCTTCTATCGCCAAAATCCAACATAAGTGTACTTTACGAGAAACTACTACGCCCAGGCCAACCTAACTTATTTAGATTTTTTACTGCATATTGAGACGATTCCTTTCGTGAAATATTTCCACGATATTAAACGTTGAATTACGAAAATTTGCTATGCCACCGGAGCTAGTAGAGGAAGAAGCGGCGGTAGTAGAGGTAGATGTAGCAGAGGTAGCAGAGGAGAGGACGGAGAGAGAGAGAGAGAGAGAGAGAGAGAGAGAGAGAGAGAGAGAGAGAGAGAGAGAGAGAGTAAAAAAAAAAGTAGAAGAATAAAGAAGATCGAGTTTTTCAAATGAGAACATAATTAAGAGGACAAGTCTGTGAGACTGCGATAAAGTAGGAGGATCAAAAAAAAAGAAAAAAAAAAAAAAAAAAGAAAAAAGAAAAAAGAAGAAAAAAAAAGGAAAAAGAAAAAATGAAGAAAAAAATAATAATCGTAAAACTATTCCGTAAGATAAGTACGAGGCGGGCCGATGTAAAAGGAAAATGAACTTCTTCTTCTCCGGTGGTTGGAAGAAGGAAAAAAAAAACAAAATGCCGAATGAGAGAGTAGAACACGTCCGATATTTTTCCTCGAGGGTTTTGGAGGAACGATAGCGGGTATCCTGTAGTCTGTGGCGGTGGTGGTGGCGGGGGTGTCTCCTGCAACCACCATCACCACCTCCACCCATCCTAGAAAACTCCATTCAAAGACTTGTATGGACCAACGACGCCACGCGAGTGCTAAACTGATACGAATGCCTTCCTCCGAGGGCGATGGCTCCTCCGTTGTCCCACCTTAAACCATATTTAATGTCACCAGATCTTACCACGCGATGGTACTCATAGGGCAGGACTTAAGATCGGCGATACTTCCCTTCCATGTAGCGTTAAGCTCGAACACATTTTTGCAAAGGACACCGGAGAAAATCTGAACGAACGACCGGCCCGTCGAATAATACATCTATCTATCCCTCTCTCTCTCTCTCTCTCTCTCTCTCTCTCTCTCTCCGAGATATCCCGAAGGAAGAAATTTCCTTCTTCTAAAAAAAGGAAAAACAAAAAAGAAAGGAAAAAAGAATGAATGAACGAATGAATGGGGAAAAAAATTATTCCCACCAAATAATCCGCTTATTGTCTTTCAATTGAAAATTTCATTGCTAACAACGCGACCGACTTAAGCGTGAATTCCCTTCTTGTTCTTTCCTTTTCTTTTTTTTTTCCTTTTTTTTTTTTTTTTTCCATATACTTTATCCAAATCGATATAGAGACGTTGCAAATCAATGAGAGAGAACCGAGAGAAGGCGTTAATGTAATAACACGTACGATCGAACTAACGAACGAACGAACGAACGAACGATTAAAGATGAGAAAAGGAGGATAGATACGAGGAAAAAGAAAAAGAAGAAAAGGGAGACAGAGAGAAAGAGAGAGAGAGAGAGAGACATAAAAGTATCAGTATGACACTGGATTATCGGAAAGGGTAGGTTCGCTTGTAGAGACGCGTTCCCCAATCGTGGATACGATTCTGTAACAAGAGAGAGATAGATAGATAGAAAAAGAGAGAGAGAGAGAGAGAGAGAGAAAGAGAGAGAGAGAAGC
>OU426863.1:6809445-6819445 GCA_911387685.1 Dolichovespula media | reverse complement strand
TTCATATAATTCAGAGTACGAAAGAAGAAGTTGGAAGGAAGGAAGGAAGGAAGGAAGGAAGGGAAAAGAGAGAGGGAGAGAGAAAGAGAAGGTGTAGTACCACAATATACTTTCTCAACCCTTCATCCACAGCTAACAGAGAAAGAAAGTGTATACATACATAAATACATATATACATACATATACGTGTGTGTATATATATATATATATATATACATACATATATATATTGGGCAGGGGTTAGGAGATAGAGAGAAAGCAATGGAGAAGGGCACGCTCGAGGATTTTCACATTAAATTATAAAGTCAAAACCGTCGAGTGGAGATGATATAAATGTGACTATTATACGAGAGAGAGAGAGAGAGAGAGAGAGAGAGAGAGAGAGAGAGAGAGAGAGAGAGAGTGAGAGAGAAAAAGAAAAAAATGGACCGAAGGGTAGAGACCCTAGAGCCAATCTCGTCGCCTCTTTTTTCATCCTCGGCACCGGTTAAACTCTTCTCTGTCTCTCTCTCTCTCTCTCTCTCTTTCTCCTTCTCTCTCTTAATACCTCCTTCTTCCTTCCTTCCACGATCGTAGCTCAACGAGTCGCGAACGATAAGTGTTTGAAATATTGAAAGCCGAAGCTTGACGCTCAGTTGCTACGATTTCTCAGCGATCGTGTATAACAATGGCTGTGTTCTCACACAAATGCATGCGCGCACACACGCAAAGAAACACATACACACGCACGCACGCACACGCGCGCGTAAATAGAACGTACGTTCAGAGGATAGCCGGACGCTGAGTCTTCTTTTGCCTAACATTTTCAAGAGATAGATAGATAGATAGATAGAGAGAGAGAGAGAGAGAGAGAGAGAGAGAGAGAGAGAGAGAATATTTCTTTTTACGGATTAAATCTTGAAATATGCTGACGTAAGTATATCTTTACCTTCCTACGTGAGCGTATATATGCGTCCTCGGTATCTTTATGCGTGTCTCTCTGTGTCTATGCGAGAGAATATGTATGTGTGTGTATGTGTGCGTATATATATATATATATATATACTTTAAAAATTATAGAGATAAAAAGAAAAGAGAGGAATCAAAATTCTCCGATGGTACGTTTATAAGGAAAAGTTTTTTTCGGGATAGTAGACCGTGAAAAAGTAAGTTTCGAAGTATTACCGAAGGTTATGAAGAAGAAGAAGGAGTGAGTTTAGTGGCCCACACGAAGGTATACTTGTTTTTTAATCGATGGTAGAAAAAGGAGGGTGAAGTAGGAGGGTAGAGATCTAAGGACGATCAAAAAAAAACAACACCCTTCCGAATTCTTCGAACGTCGTTTAATAAGAGATCGAAAGAAGGAAAAGAAAAGAAAAAAAAAAAAAAACTAAAGAAAAGAAAAAGAAAGAAAGAAAGCAAGCAAGCAAACAACGAGAGATTGGCGGTCAAAGATAGGGGGTGGGGGGTTGGAGGGGGGTTGAGTTAAATTCCGTCTACGTTATCTTGATTTATGACAAAGTAATTGAAGATGAGGCTCATTAAAAGGAAATTATCGATTATCATCCAGGCGCGACGTGCGACGTGGAACAACGGGCAACATGATCGCGGGGGGTGGCGGGGGTGGCGGTGGACGGAGGGTAGGTTGGACTCAGCGGAATCGAAAACTTAGGTGTAACAATGTGACCGGCAGCGAACCTTCTTCACGATATCTAATTTATCATTTAATCGTGGCTGGCGTCCTTAGTTTCATCGTCGTTCGATCGATCAATTAATTAGGTCGATTATCGAAGGTGGACACACCGAGTAGTCCACGGGGTTCAGAGAGAGAGAGAGAGAGAGAGAGAGAGAGTGAGAGAGAGAGAGAGAGAGAGAGGAGACGTTGTTGTCTCTGTCTGTCTCTCTCTTTCTTTTCACCATGGTCAGGGTCGTTTCCTCGTTTCGCATCGATAACGACTCGCGACTAATAATCTTCGAGATATTATTAATTTTTTTTTTTTTTTTTTTGTAAAACTCGTAATATACTTTCGATCGATCGTAACGCCTTATTAAATCTCGCGTTTCACGAGTTAACGATAAAAATATAGATCGAAGGAGAAGTCTTTACGCGTTATAACACGTCTCTTAATATAGGGAAGAAAAAAAGAAAGAAGTAAAAAAAAAAGAAGCGAAAGAAAAAAAATCACGCGTAAAACATTGGACAAATAAGTATTAACGAGAATCGAAACGAGGCTTTTGTTTTTGAAAACACGTAACAACGGCACGGGAGACAACGATTACGCGTACCATCGTTGTCCTGTTTACGCGCGGATTTCTTTTTCGCTTCCATTTTTTTTTTTTTTTTTTTTTTATTGTATATATTTTTTTTTTCTATCGAACCCATCCCCGCCTTCCCCCCGACCGCCCACTCTACCATTATTTAATCGACAATGTTTGAATCCGGATAAAGTTGATGCGCGAACAATCGTTGGATAAATCGATCTCTACGGATAAATAGATAAATAGATTTGATATAGATCGATCGATCGATCGGATCGAACCCGATCGGATCGGATCGGATCGGATCGGTCGACGTTTATCGCGTCGTTACTTCGCAAAATCACGAAAAATAAATGGGGAAATGAACGGGCGTTGGAATGCGAGCCAGGGATAAAGCGTTAAACAAAAAAAAGAAACGATCATAACGATATTTAACGCTTACGTTGAATTAAAAGGAAAATAAAATAAAAATAAAAATAAAAATAAAAATAAAAAAAAATAAAATAAATAAAAAATCGTAAAACAAATTTAACGAGAAAGGAGGTAAAAAAAGAAAAAAAGCAAAATAGGGAAAAATAGGAAAAACCGCGTGGCGGAGGAGGGGGGAGGGAGGGAGGAGGGAGGAGGAGGGTCGTCGTCGGTGATGATCGTAGCAGAAAATTCGAAACGGTTTCGGGGAACGGCAGGCCGTGCGTTAATTAAATCGTCGTTGCCTACCTACCGTCACCGATGTGCGTCCCTCGTTTACCTAAACGACTCTTTTTAATCATCATAGAGAGGTTGTTATCGGTATCGCCGTGCTGGGAACGATAGTAAAATTTTCCCTACGTTGTAACGGCCCGCAACACAAATTCTCGGCCTGCTCGTAAATTTTCCTGAGGCATAAACGACGGCGAGTCGGTCGGTTCGCTTTCGTGCCTGCGCTCGTTCCTACGTTCGTACGTACGTACGTTCGTGCGTACGTTCGTGCGTACGTTCGTGCGTGTTCGTGGGCGTTCGGCGATTTTTTTCCAAAGCATTTCTACGTTTCCGCGTTTATCAAGGCTGCACACGTACGAAACGTGCGAGAGCGTTTTGGAAATGCGGAAACGTGGAAACGTTCGGTTGTACGCATCCGGTGGAGAGGGAGGGTGGGGAGGGGAGTGAGGGGAGGGGAGGTGGGTCCTACTACAACGACGGCCAGGTGAAAAGGTGTGGTCGAATAAAGAGGCGAAAGGGGTAAAGGGTTGGCGATGGTAGTGTTGGTGGTGGTGGTTGTCGTTGTTGTCGTTGTTGTTGTTGTTTTCGTTGCGTACGCGCCCGAGGACTTATAATTCTTCTATGACAACGACGAATAAACGATTGTATTCCTGGATCGTCTCTCCCTGGACGGCTACAAAATACTCAGGCCGCTTGATTGCTACTAAATTGCGAGTGTCACCGTACACCTACACTCTGACCCCGCACCGCACCGTTTCACTGTCTCACTGTCTCTCTCTCTCTCTCTCTCTCTCTCTCTCTCTCTCTCTCTCTCTCTCTCACTCTTTCTCTCTCTCTCTCTTTTCGCGTAAACGTACGTGTTTTATTCCAATTCTCGTTACACCACCAAGCTCCGCCGTCTCCTCGTTCGCTTCGTGACTGTTTTTAATCTTAAGACGACGATACGGTTACGTTACGCTCCTACGCGACACGCAGAGGAAAGTAAGTACGTATGCATGTATGTATGTATGTATGTACGTATGCATGTATGTATGTATGTATGTATGTATGTATGTATGTATGTATGTATGTATGTATATATGTGAGTACGTAAATGGATAAACAAAATCAATGAAGTATTTGTAAAATCGAACAAAGCCTATTTCATTCCGCATGTAAGTAAGTTCTTACGGGTAGATATAAAAAAAAAAAAAAAAGAAAGAAAGAAAGAAGATATTCTCTTTTTATCGTCGTGTTAATAAATGTTCAAAAAAGAGAAAGAAAGGAGAGAGGGAAAGACAGACAAAGAGAGAGAGAGAGAGAGAGAGAGAGAGAGAGAAGGAAAATTTATGGGTTGGAAAAAAAAAATATATATATATATATACAAAAAAGAGAAAGGGAGAAAGAAAGAAAAAGAATTTGAGGGGTAGTACGGTATATCCCCTTCGGATATTCCTCAGGAAAAAGGGAG
This sequence comes from Dolichovespula media, assembly GCA_911387685.1. Taxonomy (NCBI): domain Eukaryota; kingdom Metazoa; phylum Arthropoda; class Insecta; order Hymenoptera; family Vespidae; genus Dolichovespula; species Dolichovespula media. The sequence continues at coordinate 6,815,058 of OU426863.1, read as the reverse complement.
TTTGCTTCTTCGTACCAACACAATCCTGTCTCTCTCTCTCTCTCTCTCTCTCTCTCTCTCTCTCTCTCTCTTCTCCTCGGACAATTTCTGAACGGGGACAGTTCCGACGTCGGGATTTCTCAGGTTTTCTACGACGAACACGGCGCTATTTTTCAATCGCCATTCGAATCCCACCGTAGATCGTAGAGATCGAATCTCGGCTACCAATATCACCTACCCTTCTGACTCTTTGACCATCTCTACCTTTAACCACCCCCTTTACCACCCTCTCTCACTCTCACTCTCTCTCTCTCTCTCTCTCTCTCTCTCTCTCTCTCTCTGTCTTTCTTTCTCTCTCGCTCGTACCTTGCTCACACGTGCTATCTCTAAAGGGAGAGAATCCGATCGATGGTTACCAAAGCTTTTATTCGTCAACGACGTACCTTGGCAAGGACCCAGTCACCAAGAAAAGAAAAGAAAAAAAAAAAGAAAAAGAAGAAAGTAAAGAAAAAAAAAAGAATAGGAAAAAGAAAAAGGGAATTGGATGGAAGGACCGAAACCTTCATCAAAGATATTCCAAGATATCCCTTTCACGTTACTTTCCCTTTTTCTTTCCTTCCATCCCTTTTTTATTCTTCTTTTTTCTTTTTTTCAAAGAAATACATTCAACCCCCACTCATTTCCATATATAACACGGGTGGGGAGGAGGGGTATGGATTTAATGACCTATGAATGAATGGAAACGACGAATCGCTTGGAACCTTTTCTTTTTACGTATGTGTATATAAATATAAATATATATATATACATATATATATATAATTATAAACGCAATTTATAGTAAATGTATCTTTTTTTTTTTTTTCTTTTAGACGAAGAAGAAGAAGAAGAAGCGTAGGAAAAGAATAAAAGGCACGAAAAGGAAAGAAAAAATTATTCTTCGTCTCTTTCTTTCTTTCTTTTTTTCTATCTTCTTTCAACTAAAAAAAAAACTTACTTCTTCGTCCCATTCCAAATAAATAATAAATCATCGTATTTACGACAGTGAAATATATATATATATATATGTATATATCGGAAGGTAGTAGTACGAACGACGATGCATAACTCGAAAGTACATAAATATATAGGGATCGATTCGCCCGTATCAAAGTTTGCCTTGGTCGCAACGAAACCAGGAATATATTCATGAACTATGTGCTCGTCGTACACCCCTCCCCTACCCTACCCCGAACCCCGCGTCGATTTGATGGATGAACGAAGGTATGTCCAAAAGTCCTTTCGCGATACATTCAAAGTTGTTACACGGGATACCTAATAAACGTTCTAACTCGCCTTTCCCCCCATCCATTTCATTTCAATTCAATCGCATAAGCGTAACTTTATTTTGCTTTCCCCTCTTTCTTCTTCCATTTCTTTTTCTTCTTCATTTTCTTTTCCTTTTTCTTCTTCTTCTTCTTTCTCCTCTTTCACGCAACAATATCGTATAATATTCTCGACCGGATAACAACCAGTTTAATCTTCTTCGAGAGTAATATTTTAGTTTCAACCCCTCTCTGCCCTCCACCCTCCGCCCTACACCCCCCGCCCCCCGCCCCGCACCCCCGATCTCTCTCTCTCTCTCTCTCTCTCTCTCTCTCTCTCTCTCTCTCTCTCTCTTCTGCTTCTTTCCCTCGTATTTTTCAACCCTTTCGCCGCATTACCTCTCCATTTCCCGTCGCATGTAGGCGCGATATATGCACTCGCGTGTTTGCGATATACTCGTGCGAAAAAGAAAAAAAAAGTGAAAGAGAGAGAGAGAGAGAGAGAGAGAGAGAGAGAGAGAACTCGCTCGTTTCCACCGAATTGCTAACTATACAAATCTAAAATAAAGTTGAAACCATTTTCTTACCGGTATTCTTAATTAAAACGTTTTAACGTTGTTTAGCTAAGCCAATGCACAAACACACACACACACACACACAAGGCAAATGTGTGGTTTGCTTTAGCACGACATTTAAACTGAATATTTACAAAAAAGTGAATTACGTGGACAGCCCCTCTCTCTTTCTCTCTCTCTCTCTCTCTCTCTCTCTCTCTCTCTTTCTCTTTCTCTCTCGCATTCGCTCGCTCTTTTTCTATACACTCCACTTTTCTCGCACTCCCTCGAGAATTCAACTTTTTCAAGTAAAAAGCTAAGTAGTAGTACTCGCAAATCCCCGTTCTTTTTTACCTCCCCCTCACCCCTATTACTCTCGAAGGAGGAGCCGCCACTTTTCTCGGCGGGTTTTCATTTCTTCCGATTGTTCCACCCTCTATCGTTCCTCACCGTTACTCTCTCTCTCTCTCTCTCTCTCTCTCTCTCTCCGCCTGGCTTTAGAACGACGAGACAATACGAATTTTAAGGATCACCAATGCCGAAGAAGGAGCCAAAGAGCTTCACGATACATCCATTAAAAGACGGCGACGCGTAAGCGAAAAGGATCGACTTCGAGTGGCTCGCCATTGTTATTCACCTCGTTCGTCGTCCCCCACCTTCCCTCCATCACACCCTAACACTCTCTCTCTCTCTCTCTCTCTCTCTCTCTCTCTCTCTCTCTCTCTCTCTCTCTCATTCTCTCTCTATCTCTCTATCTAACTCTCTTTTACCATCACCTTTCCAGTAGCTTTTTTCCCTTCGTTCTTTCGAGCACTCAGGTCGTCGACGAGGAGAGAGTCGAGGTCCGACCTCATCAAGATATTAATTTCTTAGTCACTTAACTGCACGCGACGTACGAACGCGTCTATTGATTTTCTCAGCTGCCCCACAAAGAGCTACCCCCCCCTCTCTCTCTCTCTCTATCTCTCTCTCTCTCTCTCTATCTATCCTACTCTCTTTCTCTTCCATAACATCGCGAAAACCAACGAAGAGTACTATAGCACTCCTCTACTATCCTATCTCATCCTATCCTATCCTACAATAAAACGAGGATGCATATATACGCGTGTATATCTCTGTGTGTGTGTGTGTGTGTGTGTGTGTGTGTGTGGACGAAAAAGAATTACAAAAAAAAAAGGAAAAAGAAAATAAAATAGAAGATAAAAAAAAAGAGAGAGAGAGAGAGAGAGAGAGAGAATACCTACATAAAAAATAATATATAATAATAAAAACGAAGGATGCTGCTCATAAACCATTACTTCGTTTCGTTTCTATTTCTTTTATTTTCTTTCTCATTTCTTCTTTCTTTTTTTTTTTTTTTTTATCTTTCTTCGTCGTTTTTTCGTACTTTCCATCACCCCCTCCCCCCGCCCCGGAACTTAAAATCTTTCGACCTTTTCAGCACCATGAACCACCTCTCTCTCTCTCTCTCTCTCTCTCTCTCTCTCTCTCTCTTTCGCTCTCTTTAGCATCAACCATCGACCACGACAGGCACCAAAGCACCAGAACCAGAGCACCAGAGCACCATCACCAGCACTATTACATAACCCCATCAGTACTATCACCGGACTCGGCTGGCCGCTTTCCTGGAAGCCATCTCGTTCGCCGCAAGAAGCTTTCTAGAGCTGTTTTCTTGCGTTCTTTTTGAAGGCGGGAGAAGACCCGCGCGTGTTCCTATGCAATTCAATTATTGTAATGTGACTCTCACACGTCGAGCGACACCGTCTACTCTACCAGGCATTCCTCTCTCTCTCTCTCTCTCTCTCTCTCTCTCTCTCTCTCTCTCTCTCTCTCTCTCTCTCCTTCTTTCTTTCTCTATTTATCTATCCACAATGTACGCCTCTTGGCTAAAACCATCTTCCCCCATTTCTATCTCTATCTCTATCTCTATCTCTATCTCTCTCATCCCCTCAACGTTCATCTCTCTATCGGCTTTCCTCGTGCTTCCTTCTTTTCTCTTCTCTTTTTTTAAAATTCCGCTTCCCCCACCTTTCCCAAGCTTCAACCCCCCACCCCCCTCTCTCTCTCTCTCTCTCTCACTCTCTCTCACTCTCTGTATGTCTTTCTATTTCTTTCTTTAAAGATTGATATTGTCGTTATTATTTTTATTAACGTTATTATTACATTTGTTATTCTTTAATCATTGAAAATCAACAAACGGAGTAGGGATTACGAGAGAGAGAGAGAAAAAGAGAGAGAGAGAGAGAGAGAGAGAGAGAAAGGAAATCACGACGATATCACTGCGTTCGAATTAAAGGGAAAAAAGAAACGACAAAAAAGTAGTAAAAAAAAAAAGAACAAGAAAAGGAAAAAAAAAATATATATAAAACCCAAGTAAAGTCTCGTTAATTTCTATTTGCGATAGAGTTTGGAATAATATTTTCTTTTGTTTTTTTTTTTTTTTATTCTTTTTCATTTTTTTTTCTTTTTCACGGTATCATGGCCGAGGAGGCGTCCCAATCTACGTGACAATTCGCGGTGATATACGATAAACGTGTCGTCACGTCGCCCCGTTTTATAAATCAATAATAAAAGGAGGGAAGAGAGAGAGAAAAAAAAAAGGAGAAGAAAAATAGAGAGAGAGAGAGAGAGAGAGAGAGAGAGAGAGAGATCGTCACGTGGACTTATTGTCAGTCGTATACGTAGTTTCACCTCGTTTTGCGAGGTGGGTGGAGGGGTAGGAGCAATGAGCGAAGGGGTGTGTGGGGGTGCGTTGCCTTTCACGGTGGTATACAAGTCTCTTGATGTGCGAGAGAGGCAAGGCCGACTTTATAGCTCGTTCTTCCCTTTTTTTTTTCCTCGGTCTCTCTCTCTCTCTCTCTCTCTCTTTACTTTTCTCTTTTTTTTTTAACACCGGTTGCCCTCGTTTTATTTCTCTCTCGAACGAGTTCGCGAGATTCCGCGATCCAAGTTAAATTCTCCTTTTTTCCCTTCCCCTTCCCCTTCACCCCTACCCACCCCTCTCTCTTTCTCTCCCTCTTTCTCTGTGTGCGTGTGTTTCTTTCTCTTTTTATCCATATACATACGTTCGTACGCGTACTCTCTTCCTCGTCAACGGTTTGTCAACGCGAAGAAGAAGAGAAGATTTTGTTGACTGTGCATCCGGCCAGGAAGAGAAAAGGATAAGTTCATTCTCGTATCTCTTTCTTTTTTCAACACACACACACACACACACACACACACACACACACACACACACACCTATATACATACGTACGTAGACCGAGAAAGAGAGAGAGAGAGAGAGAGAGAGAGAGAGAGATTCTCTCCTTTCGTTTTTTTTTCTCTCTCCCTCTCTCTCATCTCCTGATGTTCGCGTTTAGGTCTCTAGCGAGAACCAAATGGATATCTCTAACACATTATCTAACACAGTTTTGCTCTCTTTCGTTCTACCAAGTGGAAGACCGCTTCTTTTATTCCTTCCTTTTAATCTTCTTTTTCTTCGGTAACTGCAATGGCAGCGGTAACAACGGCACCGGCAGCCCACGAATTCGTTCGTTCGTTCGTTCGTTCGTTCGTTCGAAGTCCGAGAAAATGTACGACCAATTCTAACCGTACGAAAAGCGATTTCTGACGTCGATACAATGGCAGAATAAGATTCGATGAACGAGAAGTGAAATACGTTCCGCGAGAGATACGTCCGACTCGTTTCAAATGGATTTAAACGTTTTTATATATCCATTCCTTCCTTCTTTCCTTCCTCCCTCCCTCCTCATCCACCAACCATCCTCTCTCCC
>OU426863.1:6804445-6806945 GCA_911387685.1 Dolichovespula media | reverse complement strand
GTTCGGTTGGTCGACGAAACGTTCGTTGAAACGCCGATTGAAAAAGTTGGAATTTGTGGAGGGTTGTAAGGGGTCGGATGGAGGTAAGGGGAGGGATATGTATGTAGGTAGATAGGTCGAATAAGTTTCGTTACTATATACGAGTCTTCAAACTAGCTCAGGATCGTGCCAGTACTCTCCTCTTACGGAGAGTTTGTCAGCGTCTCTTTTGTGTGTGTATGCACGAAATATAATATATATATATATTATACACTTGAACGTTCGAGGCGCGTGTCACTCGATTGACGATGAACCAGTTAATTACAGCGATATCGCGGCGCGCGAGTCTCATGAAAACAATAGCTTTGTGCTCCCGTCAGGCGTTACGCGACAATGGTCTCGAATATCTGCTAGAACACCGTACTTGCCGGACACGAAATAATTGGGACGTAATCGCCCTTCAACGATGGGGCTCAGAGGGATGGCACATTGTGCCGCCGTCGCCGCCCCCCCCCTCCCTCCCTCTCTACCCCTCCCACCCCCATCAACTTGTAACATTTCTCCATCACGGCGAAAATTATAATGGTAGGAGCGCGTTTGGTAACGATTCTTATTGAGGATGCGAACGGGGAGAGAAAAGTAAAAAAAAAAAAAAAAAAAAAAAAAAAAAAAAAAAAAATGAACGAAATAAAAAGGAAAAAAAAGAGAAAGAGGACGCGGGGGGAAAAAAATGAGGGAGACGAAAGGAATAATTAAAGAAAAGAAAAAATAAAAATGAACTGGAAGTAAGACAAGCCGATCGATAAAACTCGATCTCGAGGCGATATTGTTTAACGATAAACGAGGTACACACATGGTCGATATTATACCGGTCGATGGCGTTTATCGGTCGATCCTTTAATAGCATAAAAAATAAAAAAAATAAAAAGAAAGAAACCAAGAAGACGAGCAACGCGACGATTGGAGTTGTCCTAAAGAAATTTCCCGCAATAGTTTGGTAAAACCGTAACGAGAGAATAATTACTGGTCGTTCAAAATAAACGCAAACAGGCTGGTGCGGAATTGAAACTGAGACATCTCATTAACCGGACAACAAACATTTATTTAACTGTCCGCTACTAGAAAATGAAATTCTTAGAGAAGCTTTGATTAAGAGAAAGGATGGACAGACGTTATATTATATGTGTGTGTGTGTGTGTGTGTGTGTGTGTGTGTACATATATATGTATACCTTTGACCTTTTCCCATCCCTTAAGAAACGGGACTATACGTTTCTCGACGTGAAACTCAACTCGTAGTACAACGAATTCGAGAGATAAGGGATGGACGAAGAAGAAGAAGAAGAAGAAGAAGAAGAAGAAGAAGAAAAAGGAGAAATGCTGTAACAAAATGTCTACTCCCTCCCCTTCTATTTCTCTCTCTCTCTTTCTTACTTTTATCCGTCGTTAAACGAGCACATCGATAGCCACGAAACGGGTGGTCACCACCACCACCACCACCACCACCACCATAACCACCATCACCATCAAGTCGGATCACTCTAAATTCGGGAATCTAACGATAAAGATAACATTTCTCGGGAGTGTAAAACGAAGATAAAGAGATGTATATGTTTGTATTTGTTACAAACGTATCTTTCCGTAGTGCTCGATAGTAAAGAAAAATTAATAAACCGATTAAGTTAACAATTTTCGTAATACCTAAGTAAACGTCCACTTCTACGTGTACGTTTATATGCGTGCGTGCGCCTGTGTTTGTGTAACTATTAACTCAGTCCATCGCCATTAATAAAACGATTAGACTTACGTCCTAGTAACTTTATATATAAATATATATATATATATATATAAAGAAAGAGGATGAAGAAATGATAGATTTATATTGAAATTGTATGAATATACGATATAATGATATTTAATAATTATTCAATAATAATAATAATAATAATAATAATAATAATAATAATAATAATAATAATAATAATAATAAAAAGAAATTAAAAAGTCCAACATTATATTGGATCAAAACGAAAAGCGGAGACAAAAAGGAACGAGACAGACAGAGAGAAAGAGAGAGTCAGAAAGTAAAAGATTATCGAAACAATGGACGTCTCTCTCATCCCGTTGCCTAACCAAAACTAAAGCGACGACGTGAGTTACGTTCGATTAGACGAGTACGTATGTACATTCATCGGCAGTCAAAAGAGAAGGAAGGGGAAAAAAAAAAAAAGAAAAAGAAAAAAAATGTAAAAGCGTCAATTCGAGGACGAATCGAGATCTCTCTCTCTCTCTCTCTCTCTTTTTTTCTCTCCTTTTCTCTCTCCTCTTTTTCTTTCTCTCTCGGCAAAGGTGAAACGACGTCGCACAGGAATTTATTCAAAGCTGTGCGACATAGATACATCCCCACCGCAGTTAGAAACACACAAAAACGTACGGACGAGCGTGCGTGTGCGTGCGTGCGTGTATATTGTGTGTGTGTGTGTGTGTATGTATGTGTATATAAGCATAGAGAAAGGTGGTAG
>OU426863.1:6764445-6799445 GCA_911387685.1 Dolichovespula media | reverse complement strand
AGGAGGATGAACGGGTATACCATCGCACGAAAAGGGAACCTTTTTAAAAGTTCCACGTTGGCTAGAACATTTCTCGCTATGCAAAGCGCGCGGACGTAAAAATTTCTTAAAGGTGTGTATATATAGGAAAATATTCCTTTTAGTTAAGAATTCTCCGACCGACTTTTTACGTCCTAAGGTTGTTCTTAAACTTTCCAAAGGTTTAGATAGAGATAGAGAGATAGAAAGAGAATGAGAAAGAAAGAGAATGAGAAAGAAAGAGAAAGAGAGAGAGAGAGAGAGAGAGAGAGAGAGAAGAGAGCTGAAGAGAAGGAGGATAAGGGAGGAGGCGCAAGTTACCAGCAAGTTACGTAAATCTAAAAGTTTCGGTGCAAAGTAAGTTACCAGGGCTGCCGTTCCTTCTTCTTCTCTTCCTCCTCCTCATCCTCATCCTCCCTCTTCTCTTCTTCTTCTTCTTCTTCTTCTTCTTCCTTCTCTTCTTCATCGTTTACCTATTCCAAAGCGCGACGTATTGTCCCGTTCGAGGACACACGGAATATTCAACCTTTCCGCGAGCTATAATAAACGAGGATCTTACAGAAATTTCGTTTTCTCTCTTTTTTTTTTCTATTTCTCTTTCCTTTTTTTTTTTTCTTGCAGAGCGAACCTCGCCAACGAGATTTTTTCTTTTTCCTATTTATCCTTCAATCCTTCGCGCGTTTCCCTCGGTAACGACATACGCGTAACCGGTGTTAAAAAAAAAAAAAAAAAAAAAAAAAATAGAAAAAAAAGGAAAAGGAAAGAAAAGGAGAAAAAAAATCTAGGCAAGTTACGAACAGCGTAAAAACAATGCGAGGCCTCGAGGCACAAGCATACACTCTCTCTCTCTCTCTCTCTCTCTCTCTCTCTCTAGTTTTAGCTCGAAACATTTCGATATAATCATCCGGTCCGTTGTTGGCAGCTCTTCCTTTCCTATCCTTCAGATGTTCCTCTCGTTCGTTCCATATACGGTTGTTCGATATTTGTTTGTGTCCCTTGATTTTTTTTTGTGTTTCCTTTTCCTTTTCAACCTACGCACATTTTCCATATCTCTGTCTCTCTCTCTCTCTCGCCGCAAACCCTTCATATATTCGTTTGACGTGAGTTTCCATTCCGCGTCACGTCCACGAACTATATATATATATATATATATATATATATATATATATATATATATATATATATATATATATATATATATATATATATATATATATATATATATATATATATATATATATATATATATATATACATATTTTTTTTTTCTTTACTCATCAAAGCCTATATGACGGTGCCAGTATTTAGTAGAACGATTCGTTTCTCTTTTACACTTTTTTTTATTTTTTATTATCAGTATTATTATTGTTATCATCATCATCACCATCACCATCACCATCACCATCATCATCATCATCATCGTTAATTTTATTTTCTCCCTCCTCGCATCCAGTTCCCCCGCAATAATTTCTATGATCGCGAGAGAAAAGAGCAAAGAAAAAGAAAAAAAAAAAAGGAAAAAAAAATAAACGAAATATCGATATCCGTGAAATGTAATTGAAATGAAACTTCTCGACAAAAAAAAGAAAAAAGAAAAAAATCGTAACGTAGAACAAAAATAAAGAAAGAAGGAAAAAAAAGAAGGAAAACAAAGCGGGGGAGGAAAGGAAAGGAAAGGGAAGGGAAGGAAAGGAAAGGAGAGAAGAGAGAAAAAGAATGAGAGAAAAGTATTATATATAAATATTAGAACATGGATAGACAGATCGAGTCGTCGTGGATAAAGGAAACGTGCTGAACATAAATTTCTCGATAAACGGATTGGTATACGAGGGCATTCTTTTCTCAGTTTCCAGCAAACTCCGTAGCGCGAAATTCTTTTCGATGTTGAAGAAAGAGAACGCGTAACGGGAATAAGAAATAGAAAGAAAACGGGCAGCGCGCGCGCGCGCGCGAGAGAGAGAGAGAGAGAGAGAGAGAGAGAGAGACAACGACATAGAAGAAAGAGAAAAAGGAAAGGTTGTAAGCTAGCGTGACGGTGAACGCTTGGCTCAACGTCAATGTAACATGTTCTGCAATATCTTCTCAAAAGATGATTTTTATCCGCCGCGGTCCGTTTCCTATGAGAACGAACGAATTGAATCAGTATGACGAGTACAAAGGCGACAAGAGGAAAGCGATCTTATACGGACGGTTGAAGGAGAACTAGTTTTTTGTTTCACTTTTATCTATATCCTCTCTATCCTTCTATGGTCTCTCTCTCTCTCTCTCTCTCTCTATATATATATATATATCCTTTCTCTTTTGCAAGGGCTATTTTCTTTCATCGACTTAGAAAACTTAACTTTCGATACGAAACAATGTCAGACGTCTCGCTCGTGGAAAAATTCAAGAAATAAATGACAAACATGCGCGTATCAATTTATGTTAAGGTATGATATGTATATATGTAATACGTAACTAAGTACGTACACATCATGGTCGTAACTCTACAAGATGGATAATTGCGGTCTCGAAAACGAGAATGAAAATGATAGGGGGTGGCATTTTCGAATGGGTCATTAAAATCCTTTTGATCGCTAACGGCATCGAATTTACCTTCCCGTCGTTAAGGACAATTGCCTTGGAAGAAGAAAAAAAAAAAAAAAAAAAAGAAAAAATGAAAGAAGAAAAAGAAAAAGAAAAGAAATATGTATTAGGAATAAATATTATTACACGTGGAACAAAGTTAAATACGAAGATAGAGAGAGAGAGAGAGAGAGAGAGAGAGAGAGAGAGAGAGAGTAAGGGTGGAGAGCTGCTACCTACTATCACCATCGCCACCCTGTCCCACCCCAACCCCCAACCCCGTCGCCCCACAAACGAAAACATATTGTGCCGGTGGTGTGGTACTAAATAGAAGGCCGGTGGTTTAAACGAGAGTAGAGAGTCTACTAGGCTGCCTCGAGCAGTCCCTTCCTATCAGATATATCGTTGGTTGGTTGGTTCGCTCGCGCGTATATTTCGGGCTCCGTTATTATTGAGGGGTAGATTTCATCGTGAATATTTATGAGAGTAGTTCCTCTCCCGGTTACTCGCACCCTTGGACTTCCCTTTCCAGTCACCCGTTAGTAGTCACCTACCTACCTACCTACGCGGCAACCAACACACCGTCCACCCTCCTCCTCCCACCCTACCCCACCCCACCTTGCCCATCCTTTCTCCACCTAATCACCTTACCCCACCAAAACCGACGGTTTCTATCATTGACTCTCTTACCTTGCTCTTGTCTCGAACTCGATCGTCCGTCTTAGAAATATCTTCTCATCTTTGTAAGTTTTCGTGCGAGGTGAAAAAAGAAAGAAAGAAAGAAAGAAAGAAAGAAAGAAAGAAAGAAAGAAAGAGATGGATAGAGGGAAGAATGTCGACGTAAGAGAAAGAAAATAAATAATATATGGCAAAGAAATAAAATCTCGAGAGACCCGAGTAACGTTACGACGAATGATATGAGGATAATACGACGAATGGCGAAGTAAAAAAATCAAAGAGACTCGAAGTATCTTGAAACGAATTATTATGAATACGATGGAATATACGTGTGTAGTATACGATCTCGTAGAATGGGGACTTAAAGTGTTTTTAGAATTGAGTTATTATGGTTATGATGGAATATGTGTATATCTGTATACGATCTCGTAGAAAAATTAAATCGTGAGACATGAGGATATTGTTCGTACGATGGTACGACGATAATACGAGAACTGTCGAGAGAAATAACTTGTAAATATTTTATACTAAATTATTATACGTATAACGAATATATACATATATATATATATATATATATATATATATATATACTTATATAAGATCTTATCGAAATAGGAAGATTTCGTTTTACCGTCATATAAAAATCATCCTTCAAAAATAGTTTCGACGTTACCGTTTGATAAGTAAATGCACAGAGATGCATTGGCACGCTTCAAATAGCAGTTTCTTCGAAGACCGGGATATATATATATATATACACGACGAGATATAGAATCTTACGAGGATGCTTCCTTTACGCGAATGTACACAAACTAAAGGAAGGAAGGAAGGAAGAAAGGAAGGAAGGAAGGAGGAAGGAAGGAAGGAAGGAAGGGTGGAAAGGAAGGAAGGGTGGATGGGTAGATATCTGAAGGAAGATCCTTTGACGTAGGGTCCGAGCAAACATTTTCGATGGCTTAATGAAAACAACGTACACACGATAACTCTGGCTAGGAGGAGAGAACACGTAATTCAGCATCCCCCGTTGGCCAGAGAGACACAGAGAGAGAGAGAGATATATATATATATATAAATAGTTAAAGACAAAGAGAGAGAGAGAGAGAGAGGGAGAAATAGAGAGAAGGGGTGAGATGGGTGGTTGTTTCCTTCCGTGCATTGTTTTAACCTGGACCCATGTAACCGGATAAACGAGTAACAAAGAGAAAAACGAGAAAGAGAAGGACGGATGGATCGATAGGTAGATGGTTAGATGAATCGACGAGGGTTAAAAAAAAAAAAAAAGAGAGAGAGAGAAAGAGAATCCGAATCGCTCGAGTTCGAAGGATTCTCTCTCTCTCTCTCTCTCTCTCTCTCTCTCTCTCTCTCTTCTCTTTCTCTCTTTGGCTATGCGTTAAACCTTATTCTCTACCCTTCTCTATCTCTATCTCTATCTCTCTCTTTCTCTTTCTTCCTCCACGTAAAGCCCATTCCGAAACGGTGTGCTCGGCAGACCAGGAATGGCCGTTTGGCTGGCGAATGCAAACGAGACCGCGAATATATTGTCGCCGATGCATAATCCGAGTACGCCCTGAGCGAAGAAGCCGGACAAGAGATTTCCAGCGGTAGATTGGTTAAGGACGACGATCGACGCTGGAGAGACGAGGGGAGGAGGGAGGGTGGCCGATGAGAGGCCGACGACGGTAAGAGAACGGGTTAGTCGGAAGGGGTGTGTGTAGTAGGTGTGCGCCAGTGGAAAGAGGGTAGCAGACACGTAGCTAGACTCTACGGTGAACCACCATAGTCGAAGAAGAAAAGGAGGAGGAGGAGGAGGAGGAGGAGGAAGAGGAGAAGAAGAAGAAGAAGAAGAAGAAGAAGGGGTAGGGGTAGGGGGAGGAGTTAAGTTTAATAGCATCGTATGTAGATGCCGTTTGCGGTTTGCCGTGTGGGTGACTTCGATCCTGTGCGTGTGCGTCCGTGTATTCTGTATATGCGTGTGCGTACGTGCGTGTGTGGGTGTGTGTGTGTGTCCGAGAGAGAGAGAGAGAGAGAGAGAGAGAGAGAGAGATACCACGCTTAAGCACCCTCTCTCTCTCTCTCTCTCTCTCTCTTTGTTGCTCTTTGGTAAGCCAAATGGTTTGGAGGCCTTGCAAAGACGAAGGGATGGAGGGGGGGGGGGGGTAGGAGGAACGGGGCTCGATTATTGCCGTATTGTGGCGGATTCAAACCGTTGACGTATTGTCGGCCAGCAAGCAGTCCGAGCCCCAGAGCCTGTCGGTGCACAATGGACGTGCATTAATGGACTAATGTTCTACGCCACAAATGCGCTCGCGACTTCCTTCTACGCTTAACCGCCGCCTTTGCTCTAACGGCGCACGCGCCGCGCCCACGATTCTCCACTGTCATCATGGTGTTTTGTACCACCCAACCAAAAGTAAAACGTCTTCTCCTTCCTTCCTTCCTTCCTTCCTTCCTTCCTTCCTTCCTTCCTCTCCTTCCCATCCTACAGACAACCTTTACCCCATATACGTCGTAATTTTACTTATTTATATACCGAACCCGACATGCTTCATCCAGAAATAGATTTTTTATTCCGTATTAAATCTCAGTGTATGTATGTATATAAGTACGTATATAATATTTTCTTTTTTTTTTTTTTAGGAGACAGAGAGAGAGAGAGAGAGAGAGAGAGAGGGAGAATAAATATTCAAGGGTAACAAAATTTCGAAGAATATACGAAATCCTTGATGTATATATATATACGTATATATATATATATATATATATATATATATATATATGTGTGTGTATGTATGTATGTATGCATGTATGTATAAATATGTATATATATATATATATATATATATATTCAGTAAGTCGAAAGCACATATATACTTGAATTATTCTAAGAACAATGACGAAGTTCGAGGGTACGAAGTAAGGAGTGGAGGAGGATGAACGGGGCGGTGCTAAAGCGATAAGAAATCTTTGTGTTTCTTACGGGGAACAGAATGGAATCTTCCATCAAAAGTTTTTTAAAGGATCTTCGGTTTAGCTTATCCATCTCTCTCCTGTGTCCGGAACGTTTGACATTTTTCGTTCGGTCAGGGAGAGGGGAGAGAGGAACGAGGATAAAGAGGGAAGAAAAAAAAATGAAAAAAAAAAGAAAAAAAAAAAAGAAAAAAAAACGCATTCGAAAGTACATCGAGTTAGAAATTGATCGACGAAAGGGAAACGATAACCGCGATCGTTTGAACAGTATTAAAACTCTGTCATTTTCGAGCTGATAATAATTACTGCGAAATATTGCCTCTCTTTCATTCATTCATTCTCTATCTCTCTCTCTCTCTCTCTCTTTCTCTGTCGTTACACCGTTGAACCGTAAAATTATTTCCTCTCGTAGCAAATTTCCTATATCAAAGAATGACAAAGAATCCTTCCGCGTGCGTGACCGCGCTTAATCCAATTCAGAAAGACACTATCGCGAATGATTTATACGGCTTACCCAAGAGAGAAAGAGAGACAGAGAGAAAGAGAGAGAGAGAGAGAGAGAGAGAGAGAGAAAGGGGTAGTAGAAAGCGAATGAAATAAATCACTCGGACATCGAAGTGATACTTTCCGTGGGAATTACGTGGTTCGGCGTTATTAGATTCAAAAGAGGGGAACACGCGAACCGTAAAGAGTACTATGTGTCCGTGTATACATATATATATATATATATATATATATATATATTCGTCTCTCTCTCTATATATATATATACATATATCTATATTTGTCCGTCTTTCTGGCCTCGTCTATCTACCCTATGAGTCTGTGTGAAAGAGAGACGATTACGATCGACGTAAAATGGCCAACGGTAATATTAATTAACGTGAGTAGTAGGTAGGTAGGTAGGTAGGTAGGTAGTCAGCGGGATACTTGACCGTACTCCACCCTCTCTCTCTCTTTCTCTCACCCCTCGGTCTGTGTTTCAGTGGTTGATAATTGCTTTCGTAGATTTCCAACGAAATGGCCCTGAAGCCGCACACGTTGAATCGGTGAACGGGAGGAGTTTAAAGCGCCCGTATACGGAAGGGTGAGACTCCGTGAGCCATCCAAATATATATATATATATATATATATATATATATATATATATATATATATATATATATATATAAAGAGAGAGACGACAGTATGCCGGTAGATGGAAAGTGAAGCTAGTTCGCGAAAGCCGGATATGTGACGCCACATCCGTTCGCAAGCTCTGAATTCGAGGCAGGGTCCGAGATAGATAAAGAGAGAGAGAGAGAGAGAGAGAGAGAGAGAGTTCAGGGACGAGGTAGGATAGAAGGAGGAGGTTCGGGGTTGGGAGGGAGAGGGATGTACGACCGCGCGCTTCCAGCAAGCGGATTAATTCGGGTTTCCGTTTTTACGCGATTATACGAGGTAGTTTCGGGGAGATTAGCTCGTAATTTTAAAGCCATTTCTCCGAACGATTTTATGAAGTGTACAAACTATGTTGTATAACCCCCATCCCCATCCCCATCCCCATCCTCATCCCTATCTTCCATCACAGCGTAGCCTCTCCTCTACCATCCTTTCCTCCCCTTCGTCCTCGTTCTCTCTTCTCTTCTCTTCTCTTCTCTTCTCTTCTTCTTTCCTCCCTTTGTCTCCCCCACTCCCGCCATACACCCACACCTTCTTCTTCCTTCACGAGAAAAAATTAATTAATTACATTCACTGAGGAAATCGTAGGAGTGAGTTGCCGCGACTCCGATTCCACTCTTATATTACCGCCTCTAAAACACGACGTTTTTCATATTTCACCTGCTCTCTCTCCCTCACTCTCTCCCTCTCTCTTTAAAATATTAGAACTCTTTTTATCGAAAATTGAGGGGAAAAAAAAGCAAACAAATGGGTGGTTCGAGAGAGCGGAGCTGCGGGTAGAGAGTAGGGGCTGGAGGAAGCGCTTGGGAAAACGGAAAAACATCAACCATCGCGAAAAATCTCGAAATTATTTTCTTTACCAAACTTACGCGACCCCCTCCCTCCTCCTTCTCCTCCTCCCCCTCCTCCTTCGTCCCTTCTTCCTCTATACCAGCCCTCACTCCACCGATGCCTCTTCGCCGCCGTACGAAAGAGAAAAAAGAGAAGCAGTAATAACCTTCTTTCACACGAAGAAAATCTCTCGAAAGATTCGACGATTCGGTTTCTTGTCGAACGCTTTTTACGTGGCTATGCGGACACGTAATAAAAAAAAAAAAAAAAAAAAAAAACGGTTACTACCGATATTTCGATGTTAGAAGCAACACACACAAAAAAAAAAAAAAAAGAAAAAAAAAGTAACACGCACATGCATACGAGTCTCCTTTTTCACGATAATCTAAAATGCAATTTCTCTCTCTCTCTCTCTCTCTCTCTCTCTCTCTCTCTCTCTCTCTCTCTCTCTCTCTCTCTTTGATTTCGCTACACTACATCATTTTCCATCGAGTACGGATCGTTTATGGTTCCTGTGCTATCGTGCTTATCGACGAAAAGGGGAAAGGTGAATCTGAAGGTTTTAAGAGAAAGAAGTAGAAGTATAAGAAGTAGAAGTAGAAATAGAAGAAAAGGGAAGCATAAGAAGAAGAAATAGTAGTAGAAGAAGAAGAAGAAGAAGAAGAAAAACGATGGAAAGTCATTTCAGTTCCGACGGAACTAACCCGCCGCCCCCCCCCTCCCCGCCCTCGCTCCCTCCTACCCATCTTTCTCCCTTCAAACCTACATCTACCTTTCGTCCCTTTTCCGTATCTCTTACGTTTGCTACCGCTCCGTTCCATCTCTTTTCTCTCTCTCTCTCTCTCTCTCTCTCTCTCTCTCTCTCTCTCTCTCTTCCCTCCATCCTTTCTCTTTCTCTCCGAAAACGCGTACTTGGGAATATGTGTCTCGAAAAGAGATCGGAAACTCCATTACATACGGCCGAACGAGTTTCTTCGATTCGATTTCGTAGTTCCACGTTTCCTCATTCCTTTTTTTTCCCCTTTTTATCTCTGTCTCTCTCTCTCTCTCTCTCTCTCTCTCTCTCTCTCTCTCACTCTATATATATATATATATATCTTTTTCTATCTTTGAGAGACACAATCGGTCCAACGCCTTCATTTCTAACTCTGCGTGTATCTAACGATCGAGTACGACGACTTAAAAGGCATCGGATATTAGCTTAGCTAACGGCACAATGTATTTCACACCCCGTTTCTCTCTCTCTCTCTCTCTCACTCTCTCCTTTTTGAATCCCTCCTTTTTACCAACTCATTCTATAGAGTTACATGGAACTCGTTTTGTCGTTGAATGGCTTACTTGCGTTCGTCATTTCCCGTGCTTTTCGCGAGATCATTCCCGTCGTAATCGACGTTGAAACGAGTATAAATTTTACGACGCACCTCCTCCTCCTTCACGATTGTATATATTCAGAATTCGTGACTATCGGGAAAAGAAAGAGAGAGAGAGAGAGAGAGAGAGAGAGATCCTTCGACGTAACGTTCGTGAATAACTATGTCGTTACTTCGATTTATTTTCTCTTTTAAATAATCCAATGCTTTTATATCCTAGAACGATAGAAAATGTATTATATATGTAAATCGTAAGAGCGATTTTAAATGCGACTGAACGGATCGACGTTTCCCGATAGACTAATATTATCCTTCATCAAAGTCATGTTTATAAAATGATTACGAGTATTCCATTCAATGTCAGCGATTCGTCATATATTATTTATACAACAATTATATTGAGCGTGACGACTCAATCGCAAGCGAGTACACACGCGCGTTGTGTGTACACTTTTTTATATACATACATATATGTATGTATATATAAGAACGTAGAATAAACGTACTGATAATATAATACGTAAGTTTGTTCTCTCGTTTCCCTTTTCCTTTTTTCTTTTCTATTTTTTTCTTTTTTTCTTTTTTGTTTCGTTCGAAACTCTACGTCTCTGTCCGTGTCTTCGTCATTTCTACGTCTTTTTCCTTTCTTCTTTTTTTCTATCTATCTTTTTTATTTTGAAAGCGATTTGCGTTTTATAACAGAAAATTAATCGACGTACGTATGTACGTACTTTTGCGCGAATGCCAGCGATTTATTTTAATCTTTATTCAAAAGGGGACTTAGTAAACGTTTTCGCAACGTGGAAGGTTGGCAGAGAGAGAGAGAGAGAGAGAGAGAGAGAGAGAGAGAAAATAAAAGAACGACCAACGAAAGCAACGTACGAATTTTACGATCGGAACGCAATTTTTAATAAAAAAAAATTGCCACGCTAATGCCGCGCTGCGCTCGTGTATTTATTCCCTTTTGTCGGGTAAACGTTCGCCGAGTTAAATAATAATAATAATAATAATAATAATAATAATATAATGTTAAAGTAAAAATAATAAATAAATAATGATAATGACGATGATTATTTCACGTGAATAAATCAATCGTGAGCGTGAAAACGACAGAACGATTTTTCTACAGACTTTGACGTTACAACGAAAAACGTGGATCGGTCGATTTTTTTTCTTTCACCGTCCCGACGAGTATTTAAACGTTTTTCAAGCGAAAAAGAAAAATATATATATATATATATATATATATATATATATATATATATATAATCGAATAGACCGACGGCGATGGGAAAGGGATAGAAATATTTGTTACGATTGGGGAGGAGAGGGGTAGGGGTTAGGATTAGGCAGGATGAAAAGCCACGGTAAGTTACAATTACATTGTAGGCATAACCAACATCACCCAACCGGTAAGCAAATACAAACAAACGGAGCGAATGGTTAGCCTGCTAAAATGTAATCCACCGATTGCTATGCGACATCCTTGCTTCTCTCTTATGTAACCAAAATTTGACAAATATACGGATACATACATACATATATACATACATATACACACACACACACATATATATATATAAACATACATTTTACATATTACATATCGCATAATATATTCCGAATGGACGTGACATTGTTTTCCATAGTAAGGAAAATTCGAGTAAACAGGATTATATACGAAGGATCACGAATCCTCTCGATTGTCGTCTGACAAAAAAAAAAAAAAAAAGAAGAAGAAGAAAGAGAGAGAAAAAAAAATATATCTCGCGAAGTTACGAGATTCGAGAAAGGGAGCGAAGTTAATTTTTATTTCGTCGGTATATATAAATGGGAGATTAAGAAGAAGAAAAAAAAAAAAGAGAAAAAAAGAAAAAGAGAAAAGTTCGATGCGAAGTAATAAGAGTCCCGTACGCATCGCGAGGAGAGAAAGAGAGACATAGAGAGAAAAATAAAAATGGGGGAGGGATGAGGAGGAGAGAAGAGGGTGGTTGCGTTGAAAGTAGTGGGTTGAACGCCAAGGTGGTGGTGTGTTCGAGAGGGACGCGAGTACTCTATCCCGCGGTATCTATCCGATTGGACGCTAGCCAAATAGCGTGTATGCGCTCGCCCTTTGCTTGTTTTGAGTTGGATGTGTGTATATATATATATATATATATATATATATATATATATATATATATATATAGAGTGAGAGAGAGGAGGGATTGCTGCTCCCGTTGACGTGAAGCGAGTTTGTCTGCATTCGGGCAACCACCGGATGGCACTGGCTAGAGGGAGAGGAGGTGGAAGAGAGCTAGGGAGGAGAAGGAGGAGGAAGAGGAGGAGGAGGAGGATGAGTATAGGAAGCAGGAAGAGGAGTGAGAGAGGACGTAGAGGGCGTGTCTGATGCGGCACGAATCTAGCGTAGCGAGGAATACGTACGTACGTATGTATGTGTATATATATGTACAGGTGTATATATATATATATATATATATATATATATATATATGTATGTATGTATAGGGTACACACATCCGTCTCTCGTGAATTTACATACGAGGAAGGGTTGCCAGATTCCAGAACGTTTTTCAAACCTCATACCCAGGGCGATTCGCGTCACGTGAAACGCGTGTACCAACGCTTACAGCTGGATCAGCCCAAATCTCTTTTCCTTCGAGAGCTATCCTTCCTCCTTCCTTTTTTTCATTCCATCTCTCTCTCTCTCTCTCTCTCTCTCTCTCTCTCTCTCTCTCTTTCTCTCTCTCCTTCTTCTTCTTTTCCTCTTCTCCGTTTCCTCCTTACATCAGAAAGTCGAAGGGAAAAGGATGGTTAGGATTCGCGAACGATAGAAACGAATATATTTCGTACATATACATACATATACATACATATATATATATATATATATATATATATATATATATATCGTCTGTCCTCGTCTAATCGAAACATACCTTGATATAAGATATTTGACGAATAAAAGGGATATATATATATATACATATATATATATATATATATATATATATATATATATATATATATATATATATATATATATATTTGTGTCAAGCGAGATTTTATAATACGTTAGTAAGAAATATATGGCGAGGTAGGAAAACTCGTTTATTATTTTCTCGTTGGTTAAAATTCTTGCCGTTCTGAATTTTGGCTTACGTCTCGGTTCTATGAAAAAGATAGGTACAGTTTAAGGAAAGAAGAGAATAAGGAAATAAAGGGAGGGCAGGGAGAGAGAGAGAGAGAGAGAGAGAGAGAGAGAGAGAGAGACAGCGAGATAGAAACGCAATAGGTAAGAAAAAGAGGAGGCAAAATGGGAATAAACGGGGAGCAGGAAAAAGAGACGGAGAGAGATAGAGAGAAAGAGAGTGAGAGAGAGAGGAGGAAAGTTCCAAGCACCTGCGACGCCATTTTGTAGCGCTATTAAAAGCTAGTTTACAAACGTTATCCACAACAACGACGATACAACAAGGATCGTTATAGGTTGGTACGTATCTGCAGCTGGTAAAACGACCGACTACCGTGTCCTATCTCCCTTCTTCGTCCTTCGAAATGATCCTTCATACTTTTTCTTTAGCATCCCTATAAGTGCATTCCAAACGGGGCGGGGGTAATGGTTGGTAAAGGCAGATCGTTTGTTTCTTCTTCTTCTTCATCATTTTTATAAATATATTTTTTTAAATACTCGAACAATTAAATTCTCCACGTCCCGCGTGGAAGAATTATCGATGGGGGTAATTTTACCCCTAATCTAGCATCCTCTCTCTCTCTCTCTCTCTCTCTCTCTCTCTCTCTCTCTCTCTCTCTCTCTCTCTCTCTCTCTCTCTCTCTCTCTACCAACCACCCACCCATTCACCCACCGAACCTTCCTTCCTTACGATCCACCTTTTTATCGGTTCTTATATTCTAGTCAGAATGTAAATGGAACGTCGAAACTTTCATTAAAAAAGTTTTTCAATTTTTCCATCGAGCACGCGGATCGGGCACGGCGCAAAGGGGGAGAGGGGGCTAGGGGGAGGGGGTCTGCTGTCACCGCTGCGGACCGACCGACCAAATGGCTGACCCTTTCGGCTTAGAGACAAGGAACCGAACGAACCGAACGAAAGAGACAGGGAAAGCTTAATAAAGAATCTCTATTTAGTACGGATTAACGATCATTGAAAGGAAAAAAAGGGATAAAAGAGCGAAAAGGGAGAAAGAGAAGGAAAGAGAGAGAAAGATAGATAGATAGATAGATAGATAGATAGATAGAGAGAGAGAGAGAGAGAAATGAAAGAAAAGCTTCTCCGAGGAATGGAACGAAAGAATGCTAACCCACCCACCCTCCCACCCACCCACCCACCCACTTGACGACGAAATTTCCTTTCAACGTACGAAAATGTCTAATTGCATTTATCGGAATACAATGACGGCGACAGACTCCCAATCCCGGTTTTGAACAACGCCAGAGAGGAGAGACCGGAAAGCCGCATATCCGTCTGTTCTGACATTTATCAGAAGACCGTGGGAAGGGGTGGGCGGGGGTGGAGGGTGGGGTGACAAGAGCACATCCAGCCACCCAACTCCAATCCACCGAAGTAGACAATAATTAATATCAGTCCTAACTCCCCGAGACCTGACTCTACCCGATCCCAACCAACCAACCAATCCACCCACCACCCACCCACTTCTCCACCCTTCTCCGTTCTTCTTCTCCCTTTTCCCTTCACCCTTTTCCACCGTCCTCTTCCACCCATTTCCAAGCTCGTATAAAGCGCTGGCTTCCCTACGGACTCTCACTGGAAGAACCAAACTAATGCTTCTCGTTCTATCCACTCGTACGGTTTTTCTAACGCTCCCCCCTCCCCAACCCCACTTTCTCTCTCTCTCTCTCTCTCTCTCACTCTGTCTCTCTTTCTCTCTTTTTCTTTTTAATGTCTTTCATCGTAAGAAGAAAAAGTACGCGAGGACAACGTTTTTGTCTCTCTCTATCGCTATCTCTCTCGACACTTGGACGTTATAATAAGCGAGTACAATCTAATCTAATTTTCAATTGAAAGGAGAAAGAGAGCGAGTGAGAGAGAGAGAGAGAGAGAGTGAGAGAGAGAGAGAGAGAGAGAGAGAGAGAGAGAGAGAGGAAGGAGGGTGAAACGATGGGGGAAAAAAAAGAAAGAATTTCTACGTGGAAGAACGAATTAGATGTGATCATTTATTTCATTTCTTTGGCGTTCGAACGGACCTTCGTAACAAATTCTCGCTCGATTAAATTCGATTATCACGAGATTATCACGGAAAGATGATTACGCGAGAACCGTTAAACGTTAAAGGTCGTGAGTATTTAACGATCGAAAAAAAAAATTGTCTATCGTTATTATTTAAAACGCGTTTGATCCATTCAAGAAAAAAGAAATGAAAAACTAAGGACGATCAGCGATTCCGATTGACGATCGATAAAGTCAAATAAAGATCAATAAAAATCGATAATGCGATCGTATCTATCCGTTTTAAAGGAGTAACAGTAGGATGGGGTGGGGTCGGGGGAGACGGGGTGGGAGGGACAACGAATGTAACATAACGTGGAATTCAATCAATCGGAACATAAATCGTATAACGCACATCTGTACGTAATTAAATGCATTCACGGACTATGCATTCACATGCATAGAGAGTCGTCGACTCTATACGTACACGTAGATACCGTACGAAACGATAAGGTCTTTCGTTCGAGAATCTATAATAATTTTATTGGACGATCGATTTATCGATCGTACGAAATATCCCTATTGATATTATCGAATTATTAACGCAAATAACGAGAAGAAGGGGAATTAGCGTTGGGTAACTGCTGGCATTAACGTTTCGATGAAGGATGATGCGACGGGGTAGGGTGGAGGAGGGGCTCGTGGTCGAACGAAGAGTGCATGAACTCTCGAAGGGAACGAAAGGAAGAAAAAAATTAAGGGAGAAAGAGAGAGAGAGAGAGAGAGTTTCACGAAGGGAAAAGGAAGGTGGTACTCGTAGTACGGTCGATGTAACCTTCATCACGCGATCCAAACACGCTGAACATCGTCGTCGTCGTCGTCGTCGTCGTCGTCGTCGTCGTAGTCGTCGTAGTCGTAGTAGTCGTCGTCATCGTCTCGTTCGATTGGCGTGCATGTTAAAGTTTGCCGCCCTCGCGTTAGTTGAACACACGCCGGCAGTTAAGCGCTCACGCTCCTAAGACTCGGAACCTGCCCTCGATACACCCACGCATATGTAGACACATGTGTGTATATATAAATATATATGTGCATATGTATATGTATATGTAAATGTATATAGGTAGACGTAATTTGAAAGGCTCGCAAGCAGTGATGATCGTAAAGCCGGTACACGACTTTTACCCCGTCGTGCAAACCCAACCCCATGGAGGTACGATTTTCTGACGTAAGATTATCGTCTGACCAAATTGTTCTATTAAATATATAAATATGGAGATCGGGTGTTAACAAAACGAGATCATCGATGCATATACATATATATATATATATATATTACATACGTACGTAGATACATACGTACCGTATTATACATTTGTACGTATTTTATTATGATATGTCGATTCGATCGATGAACAACGCGATCGGGATTATTTAATAATCCGTTATACGACGTGACCAATAAACACGAAGCGTGTATGTGATGTACGAAAGTGGATTCTTTTTTCCTTTTTTTTGTTTTTTTTTTGTTTTTTTTTTTTTTTTTTTAAAAGAAGATCAGCTCTCCATCCTCGTTCGATTTATTTCGTTAATATCAATTAATAAGAATAAATGATTAATATCATATCTTCGACTGTGTTAAATGATAAATGATTTTAATAATATACAACGATAACAACAACGCTAATGACAATGTCGGATTACGAAAAAAAAAAAAAAAAAAAAAAGAAAATATCGCGTTGTAATATAAAAATAATTGAAGTGATTGAGATCGATCGGAAAAGGGAAGAAGAAAAATAAAAAGAAAAGAAAATGCGTCGCGATCCTTGACGAAGAGTTAACGATTTTTTGCGAAAGAGGACAAGAAATATTTCTTTTCTATTTTTATTATTTTTTTTTTTTTTTCTTTTCTTTTTCCATCGAGGTCGTTCGTTATAGATCTTAGTAAAAAAAAAAAAGAAAAAAATAAAAAAATAAAGGCGATACTAAGACCTCTTTCTAAAACGTGGCCGCGAGTGAACTTAACGCGTATCGATCGACTGCTACCACTAACTCGTGCACGGAACTCTCGTTCTAAGCCGTCGCTCTCGCTCGGACGGATTAATCTAATTGATTGTTGATTCAAAAGACCGCGCCTGCCAAGTGTTTGCTCTTAGCAAGCCCTGTACAAACTGTTCCTTCTCTCTGTTACGTCACTTTGTTCTCTGAGAAATAGAGAGAGAGAGAGAGAGAGAGAGAGAGAGAGAGAGAGAGAGAGAATCGACGCGAAGACTTCGATAGCCGAAGGCATTCTAGATTTTTATCTTCTCGCGTGGTTTCCTCTGAAAGGACCAACGGCAAAATGAATAGAAAAAGAAATGGTAAATATTAGTGAAAAAAAAAGAAAAAAAAAAAAAAGAAAAGAAAAAGAAAAGGAAGATCGCCAGCCGGAGGTGGTTTTCCTTCGAGAAGCTTTGATGCAAATCAAAGCTGTTCGAAACACGAGCTAGAAAGCCTCGAATTAAAATTTACATGAAATATAGGATAGATAAAGATGGATGGATGGATGGATGGATGAATGGATGGATGGATGGATGGATAGAGAAGAAGAAAGAGAGAAAGAGAGAGAGAGAGAGTGAGTGAGAGAGAGAGAGAGAGAGAACGTCATAATATTTTTCGATACGACTTGGAAATTTATTCTCTTTTCTAACTCTCTCTCTCTCTCTCTCACACACACACACACACACGCACACGCGCGCATACCCACGCATGCACACGGATAGGACTCGTACACACAAAAGCGACCCATACAATTGCGCATCATCTTTCGAAGCCGAAATCGAAATCTGCTATCTATACGAGAGCGTGAATTTTTTTCTCCTTTTTCGTTGTGCTTTTCTTTTTTTTTTGTTTTACGTAATTCTCTCTCTCTCTCTCTCTTTCTCTCTCTCACAGAAAGAACCCCTTGGCAGGCAGGTCGCGACGCATCTAATAGAAAATCTCATAAAACGCGCATCGGGCGCATGAATTATTATACATATGTGATTCGAGAGGGGAGGGGGAGGGTGGAACGACTTGCGTGAGTAACGGCTGCATAAATCTAAGCGACGCGCACACACACACACACACACACACACATAGACATATATATATACAGACACACAGGGGACACAGATAGGACACGACGCTGGCCGGAAAACAATAAAATCTATATTTTAATCCTCGTGCCTCGAGCGTACCTCCTCCTCACATGACCCTCCTCACTCTCTCTCTCTCTCTCTCTCTCTCTCTGTCTCTCACAAACACACGCTCCTTCTCTCTTTCTCTCTTACTAACTCTCCACGTCACGAGAATCCCTTTCGCGGTCGAGAGGGACCAAGTGGGTTGAGGATCAACGCGATATGGCCGTTTGTTATTCGAAAGAAGGGGATTCCACAGGCCGTACGTGGGAACAATTCGTGTGAGAATTATTTCTGTATATATATATATATATATATATATACTACTTGTGCCTTTAAAAGAACTACGTCTCTCTCTTTCTCTCCCACTCTATCTGTCCCTTTTATTTATTTAAGTACATTACGTCTACTTCCAATGAAATTTACTCTCGCTATGGGTTATAAATTAGTCAGATGAAACGGATTCGTGTTACTCGATGTCTCGTGACAACGTTTGAGATCCGCCCTCGGCAGTTAAAAGAAGAGGCAAACTGTTAAGGGATTCCACGAGGAACACTGAGGGAAAACTTAACGATTCTCCCTCCTTTCCCTTCCCTCTATCTCTCTCTCTTCCTTTCTCTATCAAGGCCTTTGTTATCCGATCGTTCGTCATTATCCGCCGTCACGTTCTTCCAATTAAACGGAAAGGATACTTCCTTCGATCCAAAGAACGAACGAACGAACGAACGAACGAACGAACGAACGAATGAACGAAACGTCACAACTTTAAAGTGGCCGGACGAGGATTCCGTGTCTCGGAAGAAAAGGAAGATGAAAGACTCTAAGGTTTAACGACGAATCCATCGAATCGAATCAAAGTCGAATTAGATCGAACGATCGATCGATCGATAGGACGATCACCTCGATCCATCGTACGAAGGTATTATAATTGCAAATGGAAAGGAGACCGTGTACGTTCTAACCGTAACGACGAGTTCTCGTAAAGTGCATCCTCCTTCCTTTTCTTTTCTTTTCTTTTCTTTTCTTTTATTTTATTTTGTTTTCTTTTTTTTTTTTTTTTTTATCGGATTCCCCTTCCCTTTTCTTTCATTCTTCTTTTAATTGTAATAATAATAATAATGATAATAATAATAATGATGATGATAATAATAATAATAGTAATAATAATTGTAATAAAAATGGTATCGAGAATTTATCAAAGATACAAACCACGTTTGATTTCCATCCGTCGACGTAGGAAGACTAACTTTCGGGCCAAGTAGAGTAACCACTTAGAAACTCGTGGTATTATTGACGGACGAGAGTTCGGTATAGGCTCAAACTCGAATCAAGTTATAGTTTCGCTTTCCGGCGTATTAATTAACCGCCGGAGCTATTAGCGTACCTAAATATATATACATATATATATATATATCTTGCTCTCTCTCTCTCTCTCTCCCTCTATCTATCTCTATATCTATCTATTATATCCGTACAATTGTTGAATGTTCTACCGAAATAATGAAAAAAAAGAAACAAAAAAAAAATAAAAGAAAATAAATTCTCCCGAACGAAACAGAGCACTGCTCAATGAAAATGATCAGAGTTGTCGAGGGATGGAGAAGTAAGGGAAGGGATAGGAGGGAAACGGGTGAGAAACAAAAGCTTTAATTCGTTTCGAGTGTTAGAATATTTTTACACGAACGATTTTAATGGGATAATCGTTCGTCGAGCCATGAAAAGAAAATAAAAAAAAAACAAAAAAAGGAAAAGAAAACAAAAAGAAAGGGAAGCAAATAACAGGCGTGCAAAGAAGAAAAAAAGGAAAAAAATAAAGGAAAGAAAGAAGGAGAAGAAGGAGAAAAAAAATAATCGTCGGCTTATCGTCGGTTAAAGAGTTGAAAATCTCTCAGAATCGGTACTCTCTAACCGAACTCAAAGTACTTTTGGTCGGTCTTTGTTCGAAAGAAGTAACACGTTGTTAAATCCCGCGATAAACTTACGTGCACGGTGTCTTTTTAGAAAGAGAAGGAGAGGTAGATAGAGAGATAAGGGAGAGGCACAGAGAGAGAGAGAGAGAGAGAGAGAGAGAGAGAGAATGTGTGTGAGAAAAAGAGAGAGAGAAAGAGAAAAAAAAAGAGCGTAGAAGGAGAGAAAGCAATTTAAGGAAGGAAGGAAGGAAGGAAGGAAGGAAGGAAAGGGGAGGAGGGGGCAGCGATAGACAAAGTGGCCTTGAGACAATGTAGATAGGTCGGTGAGATAAGAAAAGGGGTTGGGTGGAAGGAACAAGGGTGTGGCGAACAACAGGCTGGGCGTAACGTAGACTACCTCTCTCTTTCTATCTTTGTGTTTGTATGTGTAGGTAGGTAGAAGAGAGGGAAAGAGAAAGAGTGAGAGTGGATGTGAAGGGTCAAAAACGGGCAAGAGGAAACGCTATATTACCACGGGGCGGCCGAGTTCCTTCCCGTTGAACTCCGTGGATAAAGCCGATTTTACGGTTTGGTTTCTCGACAAAATTCCAACGTGGAAAAAAGAAAAAAAAAGGTCGAAGAACGTTCGAGAACTCGGTTCTCTCTCTCTCTCTCTCTCTCTCTCTCTCTCTCTCTTTTCCTCTCTTCGAGTTTTAAGTAGCACTCAACGGTAGTGATAGGATTTTACCACCAATTGTCCGACACACGCGACCATCACGTTTTCGTAGATCCTTCTTTTCTCTTTCCTTTTCCATTTTATTTTATTTTTCATTTTTTCTCTTTTCCTTCGGCCACGGATAACCGAGAAATAGAAAGAGAAATTATCGTAAAAAAAAAAAAAAAAAAAAGAAAAGAAAGAAAGAAAATCATTGAGCAAGATAAATTCATCCGAGTTTGCCTTTAATCCAACGATATCGATTCATGTGCAATATTTCGAATGATAGCAGTGCCCCGTTAAGTCGATTGCTCGACGTCGTAAATTTTAAAGAGACGTACGAGAGAGAGAGAGAGAAAGAGAGAGAGAGAGAGAGACATATAGAGATAGAGAATTCTCATCTCCTACGGAATCGGTAGAAACGTTTGGCCAAAAAGACATGGCCAAGGATGCGGCACGTAAGGTTATCGTTCAGAAGACTGATCGATAATATCATTTCCAAGGAAGGACTACTAGGATCTGTTAGGAGGGTATAGGAATGTTCTTCTCTTGGGCTATGCATCAGGTGCAAATCGTTTTCTTCGATCGCTTTTAACGTATCCTCCTCCTCCTCCTCCTCCTCCTCCTCCTTCTCCGCCACCTCCTCTCTTTCTCTTTCAACGTCTTGCCTTTTTATTCGCAAAAAAGAAAAGAGGACAAAGAAAAAAAATAAATAAAAATAGACAACGATCGATCTCCCTTCTCTTCTCTCTCTCTCTCTCTCTCTCTCTCTCTCTCTCTCTCTCTCTCTTATCGTTTTTTCCTTTTAGTTCCTACACACGAAAAGGAAAGAAAGGTATAAGAAAAGGAACAACAAGAGAGAGAGAGAGAGAGAGAGAAAGAAGAATCTGCCGAAGGAAATAGCAGGGCTTCGCAAAGAGAGCCTAGAATGCCATCGTCTCGATTTTCACAAGACGTTTACTTTCTCTCTCTCTCTCTCTCTCTCTCTCTCTCTCACACACACACACACACACCATCCTGAAACTCGTATCTAATCTCCCAAAGTATCGGATATCCGCAGAGAAGTGGCAGCCATTTTACTCGGATAACTCACACCCCCCCCCCCCACCCCTTTTCATGACACTTTTCTTTCCATTCTACTGATAGATAGACAGATAGATAGATGAATAGATGGATAGAAAGAGAGAAAGAGAAAGAATAAACGTGAAAAACTATACGTAAGTATAATAATAAGAAGAAGAAGCGTAGACGTAGGTGTAAAATGAACGCGGAAAAATTTCGAAACGAATCATTGTATTTCTATCCTATCTTATCACGTAGGTAAGTTTTATACAAAGAATCGATATTCATACGTATCGATAATTACTAGAAAGACGCGATCGATGGATCGACAGATCGAATGGTATAGATCCATCGAAATTCACATGAGTATAAACAAACAAACAAACGAACAAACGAACGAACGAAGGAACGAACGAACAAACAAACA
This sequence comes from Dolichovespula media, assembly GCA_911387685.1. Taxonomy (NCBI): domain Eukaryota; kingdom Metazoa; phylum Arthropoda; class Insecta; order Hymenoptera; family Vespidae; genus Dolichovespula; species Dolichovespula media. The sequence continues at coordinate 6,777,421 of OU426863.1, read as the reverse complement.
AACGGAAAGATCGTCGACTAGTTCGAGATAGAACCTAAAACTATCGGTAACGTTTATCGAATAAACGTATAAATACATTTGGGATCGAAGGAAAATGGTTGTATTGTTCGATTGTAAAAATTCGTTCGTTCAGAATGAGATAGATGGATGGATGGATGGATGGATGGATGGATGGATGGATGGATGGATGGGTGGATGGATATATAGATGGATAGATTCATCGAGAGATAGGAACAAGGATAAGGTTCCTTTACGGTATCCTTTAGATTTTGATCCACCATTTGTAAGCCGCAAACGTTGAGAGATCTACACGAAGTAGAGATCGTTATCTCTACTAGAGACGATGGTGGTGGTGGGCGTTGATGGTGGTGGCGGTGTTGGTGGTGGTGATGGTGGTGGTGGTGGTGGTGGTGGTGGTCCCTCTTCTCGTTCCTCTCGATTATTTCCTTCCCGGTGTCCAACGCGCCACAATGCCCAATCGATTCTAATCGTTCTACGTCAGGAGTTTCAAAACTCGACTTGACTCGACTCGACTCGACTCGACTCGACTCGACTCCTACTCTACTCTTCTCTTCCTCGAATACCTGGAAAATGACTAGACTTCCGTCGGATCTTCCTGATTCCGCAGAATCCTCCACTAACTCGATCTCTATTCGATCGATCGAACAATTCTGCGAGCTGTTACACGAAATATTGGAAAAGCGAATTCTCTCTCTCTCTCTCTCTCTCTCTCTCTCTCTCTCTCTCTCTCTCTCTCCCTCTCTCTCTCTCTCTCTTTATCTATCTATCTATCGGGAGAAGTTAACAAATTTCACTTCTACCAAATAGCGGTATTATTTTCTTCTTCCTCCAATGATCTTTTTTTTTTTTTTTTCCTTTTAATTTTATATTTCTCCCTTAACGAAACGTGCACTAAAAAGAAAAGGTGGTAGATGTTAGAAAGAGGAAACGAGTAGAACGAAAGGTTAAAGGTCACAATAGACGGGAAAAAAGGAAAGCATAAAAATTGTTATCGCGTGAATTATCGCGATATCGTTCTGAATTTCGACGAGTTAAACGAGCTGTTATTAGGGACGATTATTACGAATTATATGTTATTGCCACGCGATAAACTACGATCGCTTCTTTATTCCTTCATTCATTCATTCATTCATTCATTCATTCATTATCGATTCTTTTTATAAAATATAAAAAAAAAGGGTGACCACTCGATGAATAAAATTAATCCGTATAAACCATCGTCGCCGATAACCATCTCAATCAATATATTTATCTTATCCTACTTTGTCTAGAATTTTTCAATAGATAATAATGATCGATAACTAATCGATTGATACGCGTATCCTTAGATACGATTCCAACGTTATCGTATAAAATACAACGAGTTTCTACGGGCAGGTCAGTCGTTCGCGATACTCCTACGCAGACGGAAACGTATATTGGCTAAGGTGTGCAGCATCTATTTGTGTACGTATATGTACACGTATATACATATGCATATATATATATATATATATATATATATATATATATATATACATACACATATATACGTACGTAGGAACGTACGTACGTTAGATACGTTCACTCTCACGTTCTCTGTAACGCCTGTTAATGAGACCTAAGTCCTCGGTCTTTGTTTTACACCGTGCAATGACCAACGAGAGAGAGAGAGAGAGAGAGAGAGAAACGTGAGCCGTTCGTTACAGTGTTTCAGTTTCCGTGCTAATGAGGAGGTTTGGCTTTTCCAGAAAGGTCATGCTAAAATCATCATTAGCGTGGGAGACGTTATATCGAGCGCGGTACAACTTCTCTTAAGTGAACGAAGCGTAAGGTCGTCGCACGCGTGCAAAGAAGTTAACTGCTCTTTAACGAGGCCCGCCCTGCCTCTCCATCCCTTTCAACCACCCACCCATACTTCACCCTCCTTTCTCTTTTCCTTTACCTTCTTTATTTCGTATTTTTCTTTCCCTTCCCTTTTCGGGTTTTTGCGTTCTTTTTTCTTTTTTGTTTGTATTTTTTTTGTTTTGTTTTTCTCTCCTTTAATCTTTCCACTCCTTACGTTCTCCATGATCGATGAAAGGTGTCAGCCTTGAAAACGATTTATATTATTTAATATCGAAGCTCTTAATATCGTCGCGTCGGATCCACGGCGCGATTTATTCTTAAGGGTAACGAAAAAAAAAATAAATAAATAAATAAATAAAAAACAAAAGAGGGACGAGGGAAAAATTCTGGAAAAAGAAAATAATGGAAGGATCGGTGGGATAGAAAACGAAGAGGAAGAGGAGGAAGAAGAGAGAGAAAGATAAAAGCAAAACGAAAAAGAAACAAAATAAATAAGTAAACGAGAAGGAAGGATGCAAAGATTCTCTCTAGCGTTAAGAACGAAGAGAGACAGAGGTAATAACAAAAGCGTGTCACGCTCTCGAACGTCCCTCCCACCACCCGCCACCCGACTCACCCCCCTCCTTTAAATTGTAACTTTCTCACCGTAGACTTTCTTTTTTACTTCTCCTTCTTCTTTTTCTATTATTCTTTTTCGTTTTCTCATCTCCTTTTGTCGCGCACGAACTTATCCGCGTTAGAAGGATCCTTTGGTATCTTTCTCCTTTGCTTTTTCACTCTCTCCATCTATCTCTATCTTTCTTCTCACTCACTCTCTCTCTCTCTCTCTCTCTCTCTTTCTCCACTGATCCCTCCCACGAAACGAGATTTCCGTACCTTTCGAAAAATGGGCGAGCCCACGGCCTAAGGCACCGATCCATCATAAATTTAATATTCGAAATTTCACGAATATCCCGCACACTTTAAGGACGGGCGGGAAGGGGGGGGGGCGGCCCATTCGTTCGCTGCCGTTGATATAAATCTGTTCGATAATGTACTGCAAGATGCAGTTACCGAGGGTATGGGGGAGGGGGCGGACTGAAAGTCGCATTAGCATCGGCTCGAGTAGTAGAGTTCGTCGTTCCCCCTATACCGATCGTCTCGAAATGAACGAGAAGGAAGAAGGAAGAAAAAATAGAGAGAGAGAGAGAGAGAGAGAGAGAGAAGAGAAGAGAAAAAAAATAGAAGAAACAATAAACTAAGACTAAGTTGGAAACGATTGAGCGAGTCGATTCATAAATCAATGAACGATGTTTAGTATATTACATTTTTTAGAAAATTCGTCATGATTTCGTAGAACTCTCTCTCTCTCTCTCTCTCTCTCTCTCTCTCTCTCTCTCTCTCTCTCTCTCTCTCGTATCAGAAAATTTTAAGTCGATTAAGAATTTATTTCCCCGACGTTTATTATCCTTTGATTAAAGTCTCGAATGCGTAGAACTAAAAGGAAAGAAAAGAAAAAAAAAAAAAAAAAGAAAAACATAATAAAAAAGAACCAACAACAGTACTTCTGAAACTTTACACGGGTTGGATGGAAAAAGAGAACAAGAAAGTAAAAAAGTAAAAAAGGAAAAAAAAAGAAAAAAACGAAGAAAGAAAAAAAATACGGAAAGAAAAGAGAAGGAAGAAGCAACGAATGAGAAAACGTTCACGAGGTCTTTTCCAACGGCGTACAAGTTATTAATATTAAAACGGAATGGGCCGTCAAATTTTAATGAATTCTTTTTTTTCCCCCCTCAACAACCACCGTAGCAACGAAGTTACAAATCGGCTAAAGGAGTTTTACGATATCCCTTCTTGAAAATAATTAACATCCTATGCTGATACAAAGGTAACAATGACAACAACGACAACGACATATCGAAACTAGTCGCGTTCGGTTAAACAATTAAATCGATCAAAGAGCAAAATGATTTTCGTTTTCAAAAAAAAAAAAAAAAAAAAAAAAAAAAAAAAGAATAGAAAGAAAATAAAAGAACACGAATGATTTGACGCGTATGACAGTGACGTATATGTACGCAGGTTTTACATCACTTTTTCGGTTTCTTTTCTTTTTATTTTTGTTTGTTCTTTTTTTTTTTTTCCTTTTTTAGAAATGAAATATTACAAAAGCAAAAAATTATATGTAAAACAAAAAAGAAATAGTGCAGTTCTTCCGCACGCGATCATTCCCTCCCTCTCTCTCTCTCTCTCTCTCTTTTAAAATTTACCAAAACTATATCCCCCGTCGTAGAACAAACTCGCACTTGAATCAATCATCGTCGAAACGTTGACGAAGTACTCGAGCGTCCCCAACGTTATAACTCGTTTTATATACGGGCCTAGTTACATAAAGAAATATTCGAATAGGCGATCGTGATTGGAACGCTTATTCGCTCGACGAACAAAAAAATCACGCGAGAGAACCATTTTCCTTCAGGGCTTTTTTACGTTGAGCGCGAAATGGCTTAGGCTCTGTTGTAAAAAAAAAAAGAAAAGAAAAGAAAAGAAAAAAAAAAGAAAAAAAAAGAAAGAAAAGAGAGAGAGAGAGAGAGAGAGAGAGAGAGAGAGAAGGACGAGGTGAAAAAGAAAGAAAAAAAAAAGAAAAAAAAAAGAAAAAAAGTAAAAAAGAGAATATACGTATGAAGGGCTTATTCGCTTTTATAGATCTGTTATATCTATCTGTATATACGGATAAGACTTTTAATACCAATCGATCGGAAAACGAGACTTACGATGAGGAACGTGTTCTCTCTCTCTCTCTCTCTCTCTCTCTCTCTCTTTTCCTTCTTCTAAAAGCGACCAAACGGGATGAGATCACGAGGATCGTTAGTTACGGTACACCGTTCCTTTTCTTTAGATGACGAGATAGAATTAATGCAAACGAAGGGAGGACGACGCGCGCCTAAATGGTAAAACGTTAATCGACGAATCGCAATTTAAATACGTTCTGATCACTCTCTCTCTCTCTCTCTCTCTCTCTCTCTCTCTCTCTCTCTCTCTCTCTCTCTCTTTGAAGCGAGAGAGCGAGAGAGTAAGAGTATTTCAACGCGTAGCTAGCTAATCGATAAACTTTAGCTTTAAACTTTCATAGTTGGCCAACGGGAATCATCTATAACGCTGTTTCCACCAAATGATTGATTTATTGAACGATCGTTAGATTTTAATTGCCAAACGATATATAATTACGAATTATAACGTCGATTTATTTCCACGTTTATTTTTTTTTTTTTTTTCTTTTTTCGATGTTACACGATCAAAAGGTGAATATTATTAATAATGTAAAAATGGTTGGGTTTGCAAACTTTCGAATTTTCTCTCTTTCTCTTTCTCTCTGTCTCTCTGTCTCTCTCTCTCTCTCTCTCTCTCTCTCTCTCTCTCTTTTTATTCGACGAACTTATGCGTCAATTAGACGAGGATGGTACGTTGCCGAGTGCATGTCTGATGAGACACCAATTCTAGCGTAACACCGAATTGCACTTTGCCTACCTATAAATCGTGAAAAGGGGTAGAAGAGAAAGAGAAATAGAAAGAGAGAGAGAGAGAGAGAGAGAGAGAATGAGAGAGAGAGAGAGAGAGAGAGAGAGAGAGAGAAGGTTGGACAGCAATGCGTTTACGAATTAGCACGGTCAACGTATTTCGAAAGTTCAGCAGCCCCGATTTCTTTCTCAACGTAACGCCAGGGGCTCGCGCGAGAGTCGAAAACCATCCCCCGGATGTCTATTTCGAAACTGAAAACCGTACGCACGTTTTTTTCCTTTTTATTTATTTTTTTTTTCTTTTTCTGCCTTTTCCTTTTTCCTTTCCTCCCCTTTTTTTCGGCGTGACCTTTCAGCACGATGGAAACTAAAAGAAAAAAAGAAGGAACGAAAAAGAGAGAGAGAGAGAGAGAGAGAGAGAGAGAGAAATAGACACGGAGAAAACGAAAGGAGAGGCAAACAAACAAAAAAAACAAAAATAAAAAACGGAAAAAAAATGAATCACTCTTCCGACCAATGCCAAAGGGAAAATGTCGTTTTGAGGAGCACTCGCTCGCTCGTTCATTTTATTTCCTTCTTTCTTCTACGCCTCTCCCCCTTTCACTTCCGTTTCTCGTTCTACTCGTTCCCTCTTCCTTTTTCGTCCCTCCCTCCCTCCCTACCACCCTCCCACGGCCAACCTCGTCCCGTACCCCTTTCCCCCCCTGGAGTACAACGAAATCGAATCAATTCCGTTTAAAACCCCAAACATGTTCAACGTGTACAACACAACCCCTGCGCTGAGACAGTTTGTGTATATTAAAAGCGATATTTCGATGATCATCCGTGTTCGTAGGTAAACGAGAATAAACATATACATATATATATATATATATATATGTATATGTATATATATATATTACACGTATATACACATGTATACACGAAACAAATGAAATTTATATTTTAGTATCGTATGTGTGTATACCTATCGTGCATACAGCGCATTTATGTTCTAAAAGTTATTACATGGAAAATAGAAAGAGAGTGTCGAGAGAGAGAGAGAGAGAGAGAGAGAGAGAGAGAGAGAAGAAGGAGAAGAAGGAAAATCAGTTTAAATCACAGGAACGAGGTTCTACTACCGCCTATCGTGGCTAATCCTAAATCCGAAGGGAAGTTCACGACGGTGGGTATAAACCCGAGAATGTTGCGGTTGAGCCACGCTCTCGCCTCAACCCCTCGAAAAGTCTCCCCCACCCTTAGGAACACATCGCTGCTACCGTGCCGGCATCCTTTCGTGTGTTACGTTCGAGAAGAGAAACACCGAGAGATAGATAGAGAGAGAGAGAGAGAGAGAGAGAGAGAGAGAGAGAAAGAAAGAGAGAGAGAGAGAGAGAGAGAAAGATAGAAAAATAGAGAGAGAGAGAGAGTCTAGACCGACTCATCCCGACGACACGCGTTCGATACCATAAAAGACTCGACGGTTGGATAGGGATGGGATAGGAAAAGGGAAAAAGGGTGAGAGAATCTCGAAGTGTTGCCGAAACGAAAGGGAAAGAGAGAGAGAGAGAGAGAGAGAGAGAGAGAGAGAGAGAATAAAGAAAAGAAAAGAAAAGAAAGAGAAAGAGAGAGAGAGAGAGAGAAAAGAAAGGAGAGAAAAAAGGAAAGGGAAAAGAAAAAGAGAGGATGGAGGGAGGGGAGGTGAGGGGAGTAAAAAAGGGAGTTGGAAGGTTCGTCCCTATCGCTAGGATCTCTCGCTCGGCAAGGCTAAAGCTCCCACATAAAACTGCTCCACTAACTTTTCTATTTTATCGTCGGACCGTCCTGCGAGCCACTTCGACGTGACTGCATACGTAAGGGGTTGGTTGTGCTGCTATACGATTATCTCCGCGATCTCTCTCTCTCTCTCTCTCTCTCTCTCTCTCTCTCTCTCTCTTTTTTCTACCTTTTTCTTTTCTTCTCTTTTTTTTTCCCTCCCTTCACACGCACACGTACTTAAGAAGTACGTCGATCCATACTACAAGTACCGCATATAACACCTTTCTCCCCTACTTCTGTCCTCCTTCGTTTTTAAAACCATTAACTTACGTATAAAATTAAGTAAAACACTTTCTAACCAAGTTACACGTACGTTCATTTACGAATCTTTTGACATTACTTTTTTACACCCCGCTCTTTCTTAATTCTTTTCTTTCTTTCTTTCTTTCTTTCGTTCTCTTGTAAAATATTATAATACAATAATGTAATATTGAAGATAAATATAATAACGATCAATGAGTGTATGTATATATATATATATTTATTCATTCATTCATTCATTTATTTATTTAGAAATTTTATAAATGTACTCTTTCTTTCGGACACGTATCTTGGTGAAGATTCTTTTTATTTTTTTTATCTTTTTTTTTTTTTTTTTTTTTTTTTTTTTTAATGGAGATCTCGAACCACACCACCACAACCAACGCGAAACGAAAGCTGCTTGCTCTACCCGCGAAAACTCGTTCGTTCGTTCGTTCGTTCGTTCGTTCGGATCGATCGACGATGAGAAAGAAAACAAAAAAAAAAAGAACGAACGAACGAACAGAAAAAAAAAAACAGAACAACAAACAAAAAGCAAAGCGAAGCAAAAAAAAAGAGAGAGAGAGAGAGAGAGAGAAAAAAGAAGAAAAGTTTGACGATGCCGAGCCACAGAGAACACAGGCTATCAGATTCGAAATGTCCGATGTAACGCAACGCGGGACGCGTCGAGCGTAAATTATCGCGTCTGATATGAACGATATAAATAAAACCGTGCGGTTCAAATTTTTTGACACGGGGTGCGTGGAGGGGTAGGGGGTGCTTTTATACTCGCGCGAAGAAACGTCCGTTCGTTGTTATTATTCGATGATCTCCCACGATAGTTATCGCTCAATCATCCCTGGAATCTAGTTTTTCACGAACGATTGGAAGGTAACGTTTCTTATTAGATTCTTTTTTTCTTTTCCCTTTTCTTTTTCTTTCTCGAAATATTCAGAAAAAAAAAAAAAAATCGCGCATACATTTTGGCGCGTACGTTCGAGTAAGATTTATCGAGATGAAGATCGACGGAGTTCGTAGAGGGTGAGGGAGGATAAAAAAGAAGAAGAAGAAGAAGAAGAAGAAGAGAAAATATCGTTCGATTGACATAGAAAATGATTAACAAAAATATCGTTAACGAGAACACGAATTATTAACTAGGATTATTATTAATTAAGTTTATCTTTTCTGCATTTCTTCTTCGAATAACGATTCAATTAGACTGTCGACTTTTCACGAGTCCTGACATTACGTGAATACGAAAGAGAGAGAAAGAAAAAGAGAGAGAGAGAGAGAGAGAGAGAGAGAGAGACAGATAGAGAGAGATAGAGATAGAGAAATAGAAAGAGATAGCGAAAGACGTCTATCTAGCAGCATTTCTACAAAAATAAAAAGAGGAAAGAGGAGAGGAAGAAAAGGAGAGATAGAGAGGGAGATAGATAGAGAGAGAGAGAGAGAGAGAGAGAGAGAGAGAGAGAGAGAGAGAGAGTAAAAACGAGTAAAAAAGAGAAAGAGAGCCTCCGAGGAAATCTTCGCAGTCGACCTCAACTGCTTCGCTTCTCCTCGAGGCAGACAGGCCGGCGGACAGAACGGATCCGCATTAACTATGGATTCCATCCTCACACTCTTCTCGTTTTCTCTCTCTCTCTCTCTCTCTCTCTCTCTCTCTCTCTCTGTCTATCTATCTATCTATCTATCTATCTATCTATCTATCTATCTATCTCTCTATTTCTCAATCCTTTTCTTTCTCATTCTTTCCTTCTTCCTTCCTCATACTATCTTTTCATCCTTTGCGGTCGTCGCCTTTCCTCCTCCGTCTTCTTTCCCTTTCCTATTCCAGCTGTAAAATAAAGCTGCCACTTTCTATTCTGTCTCTCCCTCTCGGCTAGTGCCAATTTTCGATGAGACCACCGCGCATCGATTTCGAACTAGGTGAACGCGTATGAATTAAAAAAAGGAAAAAAAAAAAAGAGAAGAAAAAGAGAGAGAGAAGGAAAGGAAAAAGGAAAAAGAAGGGGAAAAAATGAAAGGAAGAACGAACAAAAGAAAAAGCAGAGAAGGAAGGAAGAAAGAAAGTAAAGGAAAAAAAAACGAAGGAAAGAAAGAAAGAAAGAAAGAAAATGAATGAGGGGGAGGAGTTAAACAAAAAAAAAAAAAAGAAAATATAGAAAGAGAAACGCATCGCCAACGCGGATTTCCCTCGCGTCCATGACATTTCCTCTCTCTCTCTCTCTCTCTCTCTCTCTCTCTCTCTCTCTCTCTCTCTCTCAAATGAACGGAATTGTGAAAAGCGAAGCTATTGAATTCGAATAAGTAACTCCACTGGGAAAAATCATTCGTTCTACTACACCGATCGAATCTAACAACGTCGTCCTTCGCTCCAGCCAATGGAGAGCCTCCGAAATGGCTCGTTTTCATCCTACCAAAACCCCATTTTACAGTCCCACTGTAAACGGAAGGAGAAAGAGAGAAACGGAGATAGAAAGACAGACAGACAGACAGACAGACAGACAGACAGAGAGAGAAAGAGATAGATAGAGAAGAAGATAAAAGATAATGTGCGATCCGTGTCAAAGGATTTTCGTTCGACCGAGGGGGAGTGGGGGGGGGGAGGGGCTGATGTGTGGAGGGGGCCACGAATTGATATAGAAATCTTTCATAAAAAAGAGACTCTCTCTCTCTCTCTCTCTCTCTCTCTCTCTCTCTCTCTTACTCTGTTTCTCCTCCTCCTCCTCCTCCTCCTCCTCCTCCTCCTCCTCCTCCTCCTCTAACGCGATGCTCTAAATTTTTCCAAGCAGTTCTCCTCCTATCCACCATCAACGAGACTCACTCAACCAACTCCAACGCGGCCCCCACTCCCACTCCCACCCTACACCCCTACCCCCTCCCTATCTTTAGCTTTCGACGTAGGTAAGGCTCAGAGAATAATTCCCATTCGTCGGTTGAATCTTTTAAAGCGCAAAATATCGATCCCGTTTTTCCTGCGTTTCGCGTTCTATCCATTTACACGGAGGGTAATAGGGGAGTGGGGGGAGGGGGAGGGGGAGGGTGCTTATTTGAAAGCCGAATGGAGTTCGACGTCTCGAAGTGCTTTCGAAGAATTCTTCGTCTTTTATCGTCTAATAGGAAATATAGAAAGAGAGAGAGAGAGAGAGGATGAAAAAACAGAGAAAAAAATAAAAAACAAAGAAAGAAAGAAAAAGAAACGGACAAGAGTGTAGAAGCAGAAACTCTTCGGCTTTTTCTTTTTTTCTTTTTTTTTATTCTGTTATTTCTTCTTCTTCTTCTTCTTCTTCTTCTTTTTCTTCTTTTTCTTCGCTTTGCATATTATTTTTAGTTGCTAATCTCCTAGCCGGTCTCGCGAGAAACGTGAGGTTTCCCTAGACGACTGTTTTACTTTCGACAGGGGCTTCAAATGATATACCTAACTCTATACCTAGGTATTGTACCTCTCTGTATATACGTTGCCTTCAAGTTGAATTCTTAAAGAGGAACGAACAACGTTCGTTCGTTTCATTCCCTTTACCTCTATCTCTCTCTCTCTCTCTCTCTCTCTCTCTCTCTCTCTCTCTCTCTCTCTCTCTATGTTGACTCGCAAGCTTTAGACATTTATTTCTTTTACAATATCGTTTCAATCGTATATGCGAGAGAGAGAGAGAGAGAGAAAAGAGAAAAGAGTGATAGTGAGAACAGTTTGTGAAAATACAAAATCCGTGTTATCAAAGGCATCTTCGTCGCGCGTCGATATATATTAAATAAGTATGAAATATACGTTCCCTTTGGAAAACATCATTATTACTAACTTTAATCGTTTCTAATAATCTAAATTAATCTCTCTCTTAAATAAAATGAACTATCATCCTCTCCGATATATATATATATATATATATATATATCTTATTGGTAGAAATAAATTAGCCGATAAAATTAATCCATCCGAACGTATCAATTAGGCGTTCGTTCACCGTGAAACAGAGAGATATCACCTATATAGGTTTGACGTAACTCTAAGACGAGATAGAGCCGAATGGATCAAACGATCCTCCTCCTCCTCCTCCTCCTCCTCCTCCTCCTCCTCCTCCTCCTCCGCCGCCTCCTCCTCCTCTTCAACCACCCTGCTATAGCGCGTACTGTGATCGCCGACGATCGGCTTTCCTCGTTTAATGTTCTCGCATGAGATCGTCGTTCGCGACGAGCAATCGAAATCCGGTTGGTGGGCTTTCCGACAATCGAATTAGGATTAGGAAGCGACGTAATTAATTGACCGAAATACCGGAGGGAGGAGGGGGTGTGTGTATGTATCATCGTCATTACGGACTGGGCGTAAAGCTCCGTTGGATTAGCCAACTGCCGCGACAGATTAGCGCTTAATGATAGCAAACCAAAACTGATTCGAAGTACCGAGAAACTCTCTCTCTCTCTCTCTCTATCTATCTATCTATCTGTCTATCTATCTCTCCTTCTCTTTCTCGCTATTGCCAGATCTGAGAGGGAGAGAGGAGAGAGAAAGAGTTTAGTTAGTTTTCTTCGATTCGGTTCGTACGTTTGACAATCGATCTTTTACGATGAAGAGAGAAAAAACAAAAAGAGACCGCGATTTCTTTTTGTTTCTTTCTCCTTTTTTTTTTTTTTTTTTTTTTTTTTTACATAGAAAAACAAAATATATATAACATATATCGCGAGATAAAAATAGAGATAAGGAGAAGACCCAAGGCCTAATTAGCGTGTTGCCTCGTTTCGTCGTTTGCGTCTTTTATCGTATAGGTACGGTAGCGTCTCTTCAGTCCTTAAAAAAAAAAAAAAAAGAAAAAAAAAAGAACTAGTCCATATGCCGGCCGTACTCCTCTCGCATTCATTCGCATGGACTCCACAATTAATTTCAAATCCACAACAATTTGTTCGTCTCTCACAAGCGAACGAGTTTTCGAACGATTGTATAATACAAAGCCGAAACGCGTGTCCTCCTTCGAATATATTCTCTTCTCTTCCTTTCGTCGGACGTTTCAACGAAGGATTTTTGCTCTCTTCGTATTAATCGATTAAACCGGAGAATATCAGTGCGCGGTAATTCGTCTCGAGGAGAAGGGACAACGAATAATAACACGATTCGATTCTTTCGCGACCGTCTCAATATATCTATCTCTCTCGACGTTCGAGAGATATCGAATGGATACCGTCGAAAACCACCACCCACCCACCCTCCCTCCTCCACGCGCGCTGTGGTGGTGGTGGTGGTGGCGGCGTGTCGTCCGTGGTGTTTCGAAAAAGATAAGGAAATAAAGAAAAAACGGTACGAAAATTCGAACGGTATATACATATGTATATATATGTACATATATATATGTACATATATATATATATATATATATATATATATATATATCGTCGACGTCACGACGAACACCCTTCCGTTCCCGATTGATTTACGAATTAGTCCCTTCTTTCCTCCCCGTATCATCGACCCGGAATCGAATTTTTCTTCTCTTTTCTTTCGCGTTTTTTTCTGTCTTTTATTTTCTTTTTATTTTTGTCTTTCTCACGCACGAAATATTCGACGCGCGTTAAAAAACGTACGAGTTGGGAGAAAAAAAAGAAAAAAA
>OU426863.1:6756945-6759445 GCA_911387685.1 Dolichovespula media | reverse complement strand
GGAGAGAGTGAGAGAGAAAATATTCCCAACGATATATACAACGCGTAAGCGCGAATTAAAAAATTCCCGGCGAGTATGTTAAGACCGCGTTGAGAGGGTAGTTTTCTGAACGCGCGCTGCGGCCTGACTGACTCACCCCCATACCCCCCGACTGCACCCCCTCCGCTCTTACCGGAAGGCTCAGGCGCAAGCGCACGACCCCAACGACTTCGCGATCATCCCCCTCACGTACGAATTCGCGCCAGGCGAGATTTCATAGCCGATCGAAAGACTTTTCGCCGTTTCTTCTCTCCCTCTCCCTCTCCCTCTCTCTCTCTCTCTCTCGCTCGCTCTCTCTCTCTCTCTGTCTCCTACGTTTCCTTTTTTTTCTTTCATCTTCTCCCTTCCCCTACCCCTATATTCTCTCTCTCTCTCTCTCTTTCTCTCCAGAAGGCCATCCCTCTCTCTCCTCGTCCTCATTCGATCCAACTCACTTCTCTTCACGTACCGTAATTTTCATCTCGTTTTCAGTCTTTTGTCTCGTTTTCATCGAATGCCAGTAGCAGCAGCAACTCCGCCGTCTACGGTCGAACGGTCGAACGGTCGAACGGTCGAACGGTCGAACGGTCGGTCGGTCGTTCTCGAATTTTGAACGTGCCGACCGGAGGGTGGGTAAGTGGGTGGAGGGTGGTAGTGGTGAAACGTGACTCGGTTTTCGCGAGAGTTTCATCCCAGAGTAAGAGGATTTCCGAGAGGGAGGGGGCGAGAGGGATGACTTTCGAGAAAAGATAGGTGGAAGAAAGTGATAGCGCAAGTAGAAATAAACGGAGTTGGAAGGAACGGTGTGTGGTGGTGATGGTGATGGTGATAGTGGTAGTGGTGGTGATGGTGATAGTGGTGATGGTGGTAGTGCTAGTGGTGATGGTGGTGGTGATGGTACACGTATAAGACGGGGGTGGATGGGTGCGAGGGAAGAAAAGGTAGAGAAGTAAAACGTTCCGAACGGGATAGCCGCTGCATCTGGTAGGGGTCGTTTCAGGCACGCTTTCAAAGCGACGCATGCGTCCGGCAAGTAAGGGGGATGTGTCCGGGGTGAGCCGTCGTATTCTCCGTACCCGACGTATCGCAGTTTCTACCTTGATGTTTGTCCGCGTGGTACTCTACTACCAGGGACGGCCGCGTTTTATGCATCATCTCATCATCATGGTCCAACGAGCCGGTCACGAGGACGTTTCATACATACATATATACATATATATATATATATATATATATATATATATATATATATATATATATATATAAATCACCGAAGTAACGATAATTGATAACGGGTCGTCAATTGGCGTGAAATTAATTTTTGATATACATATATATACGTATACATACATATATATATATATGTGTGTGTGTGTGTGTGTATATATATATATAGAGAGAGAGAGAGAGAAAACGCAGAGATAGTGGAAGCAGAAGTCAAGAAACTTATAGAGAGAGAGAGAGAGAGAGAGAGAGAGAGAGAGAGGGAGAATGCTTCTCCCCCTTCGAACTTTCTCTCTCGGCATTCGTTATTCTCGCCGTGTGAATGAAAATAAAGGAAAGAATAAAAGGAAAAAAATAAAGAAAATAACAATAAATAAATAAAAGGAGGAAGAGAAACAATAAGGATAAAAAAAAAAGAACAAAAGCACGAACCGTTCGTCGTCCAACCGCGAAACTCAGAGGGCACCTGGGATTACGTTAGACGTCTGCGTAGAAACGAAATGGAAAGAAAGAGAGAGAGAGAGAGACATATATATATATATATATATATACATATATATAGAGAGAGAGAGAGAGAGAGAGAGAGAGAGAGGGAGGGAAGGGAATGAGAGAGCGCGGGAAAAGAAAAAAAAATAGAAAGAGAACAAATTCGAAAAAAAAGAAAAGAGAGAGAGAGAGAGAGAGAGAGAGAGAGAGAGACAGGCATACACATACTGGTTGGGGACCATTTTTCTGAGAGGTAAGTGTACGGGTATATTTTTGTTTTGCAAGTGTGCAAGTGTGTCTATCCACGACCGTCCTGTATCTTCCTTGGCATGCGACGTAAACGACATAGAGTTTATTCCACCCCGTGCAGCTCTCGCGAACACTTCGATGAACGTGATAGGAACGGCAGGGATCGTGTCTTTACCACCACCACCACCATCACCCTTCTCCTTTACTCAATCCCATCCCATCCCATTCCAATCCTATCCCTATCTTCACTCCCACCCACAACCCCACCACCGTCGCCATCACCACCACCACCAAACCTCGTATCTTCGGTCAAATGCTTTATTTTGTATTATATTTCTTTTTTCTTTTTTATCCGTTTTCTTTTATCTTTGCGAGAAACAATGAAACGCTACGGGGATTTCCATTTTCGATTCGATAGAATTTTCACGCAACCGTGGTATTTTTGCGTCCTAAAGTGATCGATGGATTAATTGATTTACTTATTATTAAAAAGAGACAGGGAGAGAGAGAAATATTCACGAAT
>OU426863.1:6752746-6756745 GCA_911387685.1 Dolichovespula media | reverse complement strand
GTTCCATGAGGGAAGTTTGGTATTCAATGGTTTTGCGAAATAGAAAAAAAAAAAAAATAAAGGAAGAAAAGAAAAGAATAAGTTCGGTGTATTGAATTCAAAAATGGGGGATGGTAAGAAAAGAACTGATATGACTCTCGAGTCAATGTACAGGGAAAATACAGAGGGAGAGAGAGAGAGAGAGAGAGAGAGAGAGAGAGAGAGAGAGAGAGAGAGAGAGAGAGAGAGAGAAGCAAGTGGATAGCGTATCCTCGAAGAATGTAGATAAAAGTAAACACAGCCAAGAGAGAGAGAGAGAGAGAGAGAGAGAGAGAGAGAGAGAGAGAGAGAGGACAAATGACGAGTAGAAAGCATGAAGGAGAGAGAAAAAACCTTACTTTCTCATTTTTGTCTTTTTTATTTTTTCCTTTCTTTTCTTTCTTCTTCTTCTTCTTCTTCTTCTTCCTTTTTCGCATTCCTCGTTTCGAAAGAGAACAATTTAGGCGAGACGGCATAGCAAATTCGAAAAGTAACGTCTAGAACTGCATCACGCTATCTTACAATAGCTTACTCGTATTCTCTCTCTCTCTCTCTCTCTCTCTCTCTCTCTCTGTCTATCTATCTATCTCTATCCCTCAAAGGTATACGCCGTCTATCTCTCTCGTTCTATCTAAATCTCGCGTGCACGCGTTAACAAGACTATCTATGATGTTTATCGTCATCTCCGCGTGTCGTCCACCACCAACCCCCCCCCCAGCACCACCACCACCACTCCATCCCATCGCCCTCCCCTTCATCACCTCCCTCACCCCTCTCAGTTTTTTTAGTTCAAAAATTATCACCGAAGTCGATCTTCGTGAAATTTTTCGTTTCGCACGAACGGAAAGGGCAATAAAAAAAGAGAGAGAGAGAGAGAGAGAGAGAGAGAGAGAAAAGAGAAGAGAAAAAAGGAAAATAATAGTAAAATTAAAAAAAAAAAAAAGAAGAAGAAGGGGAGAAAAAGGAAGACAAAAAAAACAGAAGAAGAAGAAGAAGAAGAAGAAGAGTCGAACTTCTCTTCGATATATCACGTTAGTGTTATAGTTCGACGGAGACCAAGTAAAAAAAGATAAAGTAATAAACGCACAAGAAAGACAGCGATTCGACAGCTCGAACCGACGGATATCGACGTAGCGTGTTACCTACGTTTCAAGTCCACGAGGGATAGAGAGAGATAGAGATAGAGATAGAGATAGAGATAGAGATAGAGATCGAGAGAGATAGAGAGATAGAGAGAGAGAGAGATAGAGATAGAGATAGAGATAGATAGATAGAGAGAAGGTTTCATGAAATTTCGAGAACGTCGCGACGCCCTCCGGGGACAGCTACCGAGAAATAGAAAGAGAGAGAAAGAGAGAGAGAGAGAGAGAGAGAGAGAGAGAGAGAGAGAGAGAGAGAGAGAGAGAGGAAGGAGGGCTTTATCAAAATTGAAACGCGACACTTTTGTTCGAAAGTTCCCTCTTGCACGAAGTATCGAACCTTCTCGAGTGAGCACTCTCGTCCTCCTTCCCTTCCTCTAACTCTCTCTCTCTCTCTCTCTCTCTCTTCTTTCTTCCTTCCTTCCTTCCTTCCTTCACTCCCTCCCGACGTTCCTTCGACCCCTCCCGAAAATTAGGACAAACTCGAGAATTCTTACCGTCCTCGTATCCGAATAACGACGATACGAGAGAGACCTCTATCTTCCCGCGAGGGATTAATTCTCCAGCCCCTCCCTCCCCCCCCACCCACCCCTATCCCGTTAGCAATATCCTACAAATTGGTAAATTTCAAGAAGGGCACACTTGAATTCGAAATTTTCTTCGAACAATTTAATCGTACGTTGTGTCTCGGATGCGTTTTGTGCGCGTTTATGGATTTTTTCTTTTTCTTTTTCTTTTTCCTTTTTATTTATTTATTTTTTATTTTTTTTTTTTTTGGAATTGTAAACCTTTCGTAATTGACAAATCGAAAGGAATGAATGTATGAATGAATGTATAAATGAATGAGTGAGTGAATGAATGAATGAATGAACGAACGAATGGATGAATGGATGGATGGATGGATAGATGAATGAACGAATAAGAGAGAGACAGACAGAGACACGTATATATAAAATCAACAAGTCGTACGTACTATAAAATGAAAAAGAAAGGAAACAAATATATATTAATCAAGCATTTCAAAGAGCACTTGCATTCAGTACGAGAGACACACATCGAATATTTATATCGATTCTCGACATATTCGTTTCTATCGCGATGTCGAATAAATAAAATTTATTTACGTTTGACGTTTATTCATTCTTAGCTAGATAAATAAGGAGAGATAGATAGATAGATAGATAGATATAAAGAGAGAGAGAGAGAGAGAGAGAGAGAGAGAGAGAGAGTGAGAGAGAGAGATAGATACACGGACTATCGATAAATGTTTAATCGTTCGAAAAAAAAAAAAAAAAATTGTTTTCCCAGTTAACGTTCGTCCCCCCCCCCCCCAAAAAAAAAACCGAATGATCGTAGATCGTTGATCTCTCGAAGATATTTCGAAACCCCGTAACCCATTCGTCGTTATTTTTATCGACAAACATTTATTTATGATACTAATTGGATCCAACAGTCCAGACATACTCAATCGTTATATTTCGGTGGAAAGATCTTCGAGGGGAAAGATTTTGAGGGACGAGAGACGGGGAGGGCGAGGGGAGGGCGAGGAAGGTCAAGAAACTCGCCGTAGAATGAGATATCGCATCGTAACGAGAAATTTAATCAAAAATTTTCTCCAGACGGGAAGTAGTAACGTTCGGATAATTAGATAAACTGATGCGAAACTCACGGAGTTATCTGTAATTTTCATTGGACCGAGGATGGCATGACGGACAGACGGAGGGAGGACGGGAGGGAGGGAGGGAGAAGAACAAGGAAGGAAGAGAAGGGGAGGAGGGAGATATAAGAAAGAGAATCGGATTAGTAAATTATTCGAGCTCAAAATCGGTTAACTTTCCGAGACTCTATCTATATTTATATCTATATTAATATTTATCTACATATATATATATATATATATATATATATATATATATATATATATATATATATATATATATATATACATTCAATATAGAGATCACATTATATCCTTTTCTTTTTTTAGTTTTCTATACCTTTTATTATCCTTAACGAATCGTTTCGTCGTGTCGTTGATAGAAATTCTAATACGAATGGCGTGGTTATTTTTTGCGAACGGGGATGGAATAAAAAAAAGAGAAGATAGATAAGAAAAAAGGTCGAAGTAGGATGTACGGGGGGGGGGGGTTAAGAAGAAAAGAAAAAAAGTAGATAGAAAAATAAATAAATAAATAAATGATAAGAGCGTCAAGCTTCGAATAATCGCGAGCGTCATTTTCTCTCGTATTCGAAGGAAAAAAATTCACGGTGAATAAGGAGAAAATAGATTTTCTCTCTCTCTCTCTCTCTCTCTTGCTCGTTCAGTCAAAAGAAAAAGAAAAAAACTGATTCAGTTTTAACGCGTTCTCGAAAAGGGTACAAACACGGAGTTGTAGTTGTAAAGGGAAAACACGAAATTAAAGGTTTCGTTCGCCTTCGCTCATTTTCGTCGCGATCGATCAAAAATACGTTATTTTTGTTTCCCCCGTTCTGCTCGTGTCCACGTTTATGTTACACGTATATGTGTGTGTGTGTGTGTGTGTGTGTGTGTACATTAAAATGTTTCGAAAGCTGCTCGGATTAACACGCTCGACGTGTTCGACGCGATAAGACGAATGATTTACGTGTCCACCATCTTCGTCCTCTTTTTCGTTTTCGTTTTCGTTTTCGTCGTTGCCCCATCGTAGATATTCCATTATATGTAATCCGATTTGTGCTTGCCGTTCGCACCAATTCGTTCGTTCGTTCATTCGTTCGTATGTTCCCATTTTCGTATGTTCGTATGTTCGTTTCGTTTCGTTTCGTTTCGTATCGAAACACGAATACGTTACTCTACATATCG
>OU426863.1:6737746-6742746 GCA_911387685.1 Dolichovespula media | reverse complement strand
CGGTTATGGTTAACGATGGTGGTTGTAATTGATAGGCGAGATGGCGGCGATAACGAACGACGATTGTAACCCAAATGGTGATAATCTCCCGCGTACAAGCGAGTTATCACCTATCCTCCATCTTTCTCTTTTATTCGCTCATATATCTACTATATATATATATATATATATATATATATATATATATATATATATATATATATATATATCTTTCTCTCTTTCTCACGGAACAGTTAGTACTCTTTACGCGCGATAAAAGTTGCATTGAGTTTATCGCGCCGTAGTAGACACGTAGGGAACACACTCGAGTTTGGTCTTCCATTGTCCGACATTTATACAACTACACAACGACGAAGACGACGTAGTATTCACTGAAATCGCCAACGAACGGTTTCTAGCTTTTTCGAACTCGCCTTCCACTTGCCGAACACCCCTCGCCACCTCTCACCCTCGAGCCTTTCTCCCTGGGCTTTGAACTTACGTCGTTGTACACTTTTCTTTTATCGTAGGAAGAGAGAGAGAGAGAGAGAGAGAGAGAGAGAGAGAGAGATTCTCTAGTTGTTTACCTTTGACCTTACCCTCCCTCCCAACCGATACCTTCCATGTCTCCTATCGATTCAAAAAACGTTAGTTACTTTTTTATCTTTCTCTCTCTTTTTTTTTTGTTTTTGTTTTGTTTCGTTTTTTTTTGTCTTTTTATCTTATTTTTTTCCATTCCTTCCTTCCTTCGTCGACGGACCTTTAACATCGTCGATCTTTCCGAGGCAACGACGTAGAGACGATCCTTTGACGATCGGAGATCCATGAAAAGATCCGCATCGGTAAGCTTTTTCCTACCCTCTATCTTCTAGAAAAGAAAACCGTACGGATATATCCTATTCCAAAAGGATAAATCCCTTTTACCTATCGACGGTTACCGCTGTTTGGATCGATCGATAAAAAAAAAAAAAGAAAAGAAAAGAAAAAAAAAAATAGTCGATTGAGTCGCCTTCGATTTCACGAAAGTTGGCAAACAAGAGTTCCCTCTCATCTCTCCTCTTTTCTTTTCTTTTCTTTTCTTTTCTTTTCTTTTCTTTTCTTTTCCTTTCTTTCGTTCTATTCTTCGAAGAGATTTCTTTCCTTCCTTTGCAAACATCACGAAACTCTTCCATGAGACATTACATACATGAAACTATAACCGCCGATTTTGTTTCTACTTTATTAAGTGAGAATTTTATCCTCTTATCAAAATTAATCTCGTTCATCCTTCTCGATAAGCTCGCTGACATACGAAAATTACTTTCTTCTTCTTCTTCTTCTTTTTCTTCTAATTCTTTTTGTTTTTTCCTTTTTCTTTTTCTCTTTGAAGATTAAAGAACGAAACCATGCCAATTAGGGATCATAAGCTCTTCCAATTAGAAAACTCGTCCTCTCAAATCTACGCGCGCGCATGCTCTCTCTCTCTCTCTCTCTCTCTCTCTCTTCTCTCTTTCTATTCTCTCTTTCATCTTTGTCCCCCTTTCGTTCCCTTTTGGATTATAATTAGCCAATTTATGGTGATGCGGAGATAGAGAGTAAGGATGAAGAAGCGTTGATCTTCGTGATTTAGGTTAAAAAGGGTTCAATGCGTGCGTGCGTAAGAAGTGCAGTTAAAGGGAAGACAAAATGTAGGGAGTGAGTGCTTGAGAATCGAGGAGGACGCTCCGAACGACGAGTCCTCCTCATTTTCTTTCATCCATCCATTCATCCATCCATCCATCCATTCATCCATCCATCCATCCTCCTCCTCCTCATCCTCCTTCGGTGTATACAATTCCCTCTTTTTATACTTCCACCACTCTTTTGTTTTCCCAACCCTGTTCTCTTTTTTTCTTTTTTATCTTCTTCTTTTTTCCTCCTCCTTCTCCTCCTCCCTCGCTCACACCTCTCTACCCACAAAAACACCATTAACTTTTTATATTCCTGCCGTACGTGATTCAATCGTATCTATAAATCATTTTGTAAATAATCAAATAATAATAATAATAATAATAACAATAATAATAATAATAATAATAATAATAATAATATCTGAGTGTGTTTATACGAGTTTAATGATTTTAACGATCGATTAACACTTTACGTACAATTATCAAAAAAAGTTAAAGTACTTTTCATACGAATTACTTTACGAATGAAAAGAAGGGAGAAGCAAAAAGAAACAAAGAAGAATAAAAAAATACTCACGAATCACTCAACCCTAGTGACATCTCCGCGAGATATCACGACGTCCATCATAAAAGAATTAGATCGAACCGGAATGATAATGAGAATGAGAGAGAAATTTGTGAGAAATTGAATTTCGTTGTGGCTCGAGCCAACGTAACAAAAACAAATTTATCCGTCCTATGTACGATTGTGTTTCCAATCCCCCCGCGTTACCCCGTCCCCTTTACTCCGATCGACCGACCGTTCGAACAAAATTTATGGACGATGATCTATTTGTAATGGTCGATCGCAAAGGAAGGGGTGTTCATGTATAAATAAATAAAAATTGAAGTAACATTATCCAAGGATATGGAACAAATACGACGCGAGTTTCGTATTCAACAGCTGTTTGAATGTGGATTTTCCACCACACTTTCTGTACCTTTCTGAACAAAAGGTGCTGCTGATCCTCGTCTCTTCGTATATACTACTGCAACAACTATTTATTACCTTTCTCTTTCTCTCTCTCTCTCTCTCTCTCTCTCTCTCTCTCCAGTCGTCTTTCGCCAACCTTTCGAATGCTCGTACGGCATGCATATAAACATGAAGTACGTGCGAGTACGACTGTTACGATGGTCGGGTATATGCATTTGAGAACCTTAGCTTAGGCGATTTTTTTTTTTCCGTTTTTTTTTATTTTTTTTTTTATTTTTTTGCTAAATATTTCATCGATACTTCTCGGTTCGACCGGAAAGAAATCAAGTTTCATAGTGATCTCGATCATGACCATATATACACGGACTTAGGTCGCCCGATAAACGTAATATAAAAAAAGGGACACTGATTCGTCGTACGAGTGTTATTCGACGTTAGAAACAAAAAAAAGGGAGAAAGAGACTAAAAAAAAAAAAAAAATAAAAAAAATAAAAGGAACGAATAAAATCCAACACCTCCCTCCCCGTATCCGAAGATAATATAAAAATTCTTTGGAGGGACGAAAAGAAGAAAAAGAAGAAGAAGAAGAAGAAGGAAAAAAAATAATTTTTACGTTCGAATATCTCCGTTCGTTCGAAAGCTGATAACAATTAAATAGAGCTATGGCTGATCTAAGGGAACGGACACGTCGATGAAATTGAAGTAAAGGGGGATGGTTGGTTGATTCTCCTGTACGTAGTAACTGCTAACGCTCGTCGGACGATGGATAATATGGCTGACCGAGCAACTCTGTTACTCAAGAAGGTAGTTCTGCGAGGCGATATATATATATATATATATATATATATATATGAGTGTGTGTGTGTGTGTGTGTGTGTATACAGGTATATACATCGATCGGTTACCGAGACTTCCATCGGTCATATTAAGTATCCTGACCACCGTGGAACTAGCCACAGGAGCTGCCGTTGGGAAAGCCCTTTCCCTTATACCATGTACTACTAGATTACTACCACCTATCTCAGAGAAGGTTACCTCTCGTCCTTAGGTGTACCCTCGTACCCTTTTCCTACCTCACACAGAGATAAGCTCATCCTTCAAGGTGCAACTTATTTTCCAACGTAGAACGTACCACTACTATTACAACTACCAATACCACTACTATCAACCAACCAACCCCTTTAGATATATCGAAGCTGCTGTTTAAATCTTCACTCTCGTGAACCGGTGTCTACCATCTGACGGGATAGAGAAACCCGAGAGCTTCTATCCACTATCTCTCTCTCTCTCTCTTTCTCTATCTATCTATCTATCTATCTATCTATCTATCTATCTATCTATCTATCTATCTATCTATCTCTAGCTCTCCCCGGTTTTCCACTTTGCCATGGACGCACACGGATCCTGTTTAGATTGAAATAGAAGCCATCCTGTCCGCTGGCTATGGACAGTAAGGTTCTCTTAGCTTCCACAACGTAATCGTGTCTTCTTCGTGGACATCTCGGAGACTTATCAATATCGGGTTATATTGGATGTAAGATAAACTCTACGTTAGACGATACGTTGTTTCGTATATGCAGAACATAACATCAATCCCTATCTCTCTCTCTCTCTCTCTCTCTCTCTCTCTCTCTCTCTCTCTCTCTCTCCATCTCTATCCATCCATCTATCTAATCGTATATAGTCTTAACGCGTTAATACACGATATAACAATAACCAATCGTTAGAACAATTTAATCGTAATCCGACGATCACCTTTATAAAATTTATCTTTACGTTACGTTAAAACGTTTGATACCTTCCCCCCTAACCCCGTCGCACCCCCTCCTCCCCCCGATCGTCTCGTAATATCATCCCATTACAACGACGTCCCGCGATCATTTCTAATTCGCTCGTTACAACTCTAACCTAATCTCTATGCACCATCTTATTCGATAACGTTATCCCGATGAAAATATTATTAGTGTCTTTTTCCAATCGACCGCGATAACCCTGCTCCTCCCTACCCCTCCACGCCGTTTTATCCATCTACCTCACGTACGTACGTGTACGTTAACCAAACCCACTCACCCCTCCAACCACCTCTCACCACCGCCACAATCCACACAATGCTCGCGGCGACGTTTCAACGTGCCGCTGCTTTACCTTTGATTTTAATTGCGAACGTTTTCTCCGCGGTCCGGTCATTCCCTTCTGCCACGTGAAAATCCTCTCTCTCTCTCTCTCTCTCTCTCTCTCTCTCTCTCGTTCTCTCTTTCTCTATCTATCTATCTCTTTCTATCTCTATCTCTATCTCTTTTTCTCTTTCGTCGGCCAAGCTTCTTTCCACTTTGGCCGATTTTCGTTTTCTGCTCGGTCGCTCTCGCCAACTCTACGTACATATGTATATACATACATAC
>OU426863.1:6717746-6732746 GCA_911387685.1 Dolichovespula media | reverse complement strand
GAACTGTCATTTATATCACGAGCGCGTGCGCGCGCGCGCGCGTGATGTCGGCGTAAGAAAGATACAAAAAAAAAAAAAGAAAAAGAAAGAAAGAAGAGCGAGGGAGAAAAAAGGAAAGCAAAAAGGGAGAGGGGGACAAAATCGGAATTAAATCCTGATTAAAAATAATATAGACCGAGCAGCGAGATGAGGAGGAGAAGAGCGCGATTGGACGAAAGAAGAGGGGGAAGATAGAAAACTTTTCGAAGGATAGAAAGATAAAAATAAAAATGAGAAAAAGAAAAGAAAACCGAGGTGGTTGTGGGGGGGGGGGGAGAAAGAAATATTGAAAGATGCCGGCGGGGTGGTGTGTGGTCCTTTCTCGTCGTGGTGCGCTTAGTCGTCCATGTCAAAACATTTTTCCCGACGATATTTTTTATTATACGCGATAAAGTTTCATGCGACGACCATCAAGTAAGATCCTCTTCTTCGCTCTCTTCCCCTCCCCTTCAACCCCCTCTCCATCTTTCTTTCTTTCTCTCTACTTGCGAACTTAAAAACTCTCTTTGCAGTTGATCGAACAGCGAGAGAAAAAAAAGAGAGAGAGAGAGAGAGAGAGAGAGAGAGAGAGAGAGAGAGAAAGACGAGGAAGAGTTTGTCGTCCGGCAAACGCTTGCTTGCTTGCTTGCTTGCTTGCTTGCCAGCAGCCATGGGAAAAATTTTCTTGGTTGTACAAAGTCGTGCGGTTACAACTTTTTCCATGACGGTGGCAAAGCAACTTTCAGAGCTCTCGTCTCTCTCTCGTCTCTCTCTCTCTCTCTCTCTCTCTCTCTCTCTTTTACTCACTCTCTTTCTTTCTATATATTTCTTTCTCTTTTCTATTTCCTCGTTTTACCTTTAACCTCTCTGCGTGCTTCTTCCGCGCTTAATTCCGAGGAAAACCGGATTTTCCACACGATTGGAGACGCCTTCAACGTATGAGAGAATGCAGACCCTCCCTACCAACCCCCCACCAACCCCTTCTTACCCAACATCCACCTTCTGTTCCTTCTCTCTCACTCTCTCTCTCTCTCTCACTGTCTCTCTTCTTCTTCTTCCTTTTCTTCCACTTTGGTAAAGGAGGATAAGGAGAAGGTGGAGGAGAAAACTTGCTGCTTCTGAAGCTTTTGTCGAGGGAATTTCATATTTATTTCCGTCCCCGTTGTTGCAAGGCAATGCACCCCTCGTCGTACCCCCCCCCCCCCACGCGAAAATAAAAGCGAGAAAACGAGCTGTGATTCGTTGAGAACGGACGAAGAAGAAGAAGAAGAAGAAGAACTACTCTCCACCGAGCGAGGGAGAAAGAACGGACGGACGGACAGAAGAAGAAGAAGAAGAAGAAGAAGAAGAAGAAGAAGAACAAGAGAAAGAAGGATAAACAAAGACGAACAAAAAGAGATAAGAAAAGTAGATATATATGTAGATAGATAGATAGATAGATAGATAGATAAATAGATAGATACGTAAATAAATAGAGATAGAGATAGAGATAGAGATAGAGATAGAGATAGAGATAGAGATAGAGATTTAAAGGGAAAGATAGAAAGAGAGAGAAAGAAAGATAAAGAGAGATAAAGATAGACAGATAGAGAGAGAGAGAGAGATTCCCTTTATTTCGATGTCCTCTTAGCATTTTCTACGAGCAAGAGAGAGACACAACTACTCCGTCAATCTTTCTGCGGGAAGATTAGAACTATGTCGAGAGAGAGAGAGGAAGAGAGAGAGAGAGAGTGTACGCGTCTTTACGGGCGGAAATAAAGGAGACGAATTGCCTTCCTGCGAGGGAAGCTTTCTCTCGTCCGGTCGATTTCCTCTGATTCGGCGCGACTGTGACTTTGCCTTCCCTTATATCAAGGAGAAGAAGAAGAAACGAGATTTATATCGTCTTCATTATTCTCAAGGCGCCTCTACGACGACATCGTCC
The DNA here is from genome assembly GCA_911387685.1 of Dolichovespula media. Taxonomy (NCBI): domain Eukaryota; kingdom Metazoa; phylum Arthropoda; class Insecta; order Hymenoptera; family Vespidae; genus Dolichovespula; species Dolichovespula media. Next base: position 6,730,804 of record OU426863.1, on the reverse strand, counting down.
TCCCCCACCCCCTCCCCCACCTTTCTCAGCCCTCCTTCCAGCTCTTTACCCGCCCTACGATCTTCATGAATTTTATAAATACCAACCTATTCGCTTAGAGTTTTCAACCAGAAGTGAGGGAAAGTGGGAGTATTTCATTCCTCCCCATTGATCACTAATATGTATATATATATATATATATATATATATATATATATATATATTTTATATATATATGTATTTTTTTTTTATTCTCTTTCTTATTTTCTTTTTTTTTTCTTATTTTTTTTTTTTTGTTCTCTTTCTTATTTTCTTTTCGAGAAATCTGAAAAAAATATTTCTCACTTTCTCCTCCTGATCCTCTCTCTTATTTTTTCCACTTGTTTCAATCCAATTCCCATCATAGACAATGGATCCACGATCAGATATTAAGATATCGCGAGATTATTTCGTACGCGTACGAGAGGGATTATGGAAAAGAGGAAAGAAAAAAAAAAGAAAAGAAAAGAAAAGAAAGGAAAGGAAAAAAAGAAACGAGAGAGAGAGAGAGAGAGAGAGAGAGAGAGAGGTAAAGATTGAACAAGGGGGGGGGATATACTAATCGACATTCGATAAAAATTCGAAGAGGATCTTAGAGGAATTATTAGAAAGAGATAAAGACAGAGAGAGAGAGAGAGAGGGGGGGAGAGGGGAGAGAGAGAGAGAGAGAGAGAGAAGAGAAATAATACAAAATTCGCATTACTTCGAAATGATTGATGTTAGTAGTAGGAGGGGGTGGGGGAAAGGGGGTGGAGGTAGCAATATCGAGAGAAGAAAATTGATATAGCTTTCGCTGAATTGTTTTACATCCGGCTGAGTACCTCCCTCCCTCTCTCCCTCACTCTCTCTCTCTCTCTCTCGGCTAGGTCTTAAAGTAGAGAGAACGTACGTACGGTAACGCGAAAATAAACGAAGGTTGGTCGAAGGAACAAAAAAGAGCTGGCTGAGAGAGGATGGCGATGAAGACGAAGAAGACGAGAAAGAAGAAGAAGAAGAAGAAGAAGAAGAAGAAGAGAAATAAAGAGAGAGAGAGAGAGAGAGAGAGAAGAGAAAAGCGGTCATTAGAATTCCCAGAGGATGGTAAGGGGAACGAGAGGAGAGAGTGGGTGGGTTGGTTGGGTGGGTGGTGGGGGTTGGAAGGCTCTTATACGACCTACGAACTCGAGGCACTTTAATCTTCGACTCTCGACAACTTAACCTTGCGTTAAAGGGCTCCTGCACTACTCGCTCGTTCGTTCGCTGGTTGAAGAGAGAAAAAGAGAGAGAGAGAGAGAGAGAGAGAGAGAGAGAGAGAGAGAGAGATAGATAGAGAGCGAAGGATAGCAACGTGGACCATCTAATTTCTTAAGAGTCAAATCTTAGGTACTCCGTCATCGAGACTTTCCTCTCTCTCACTCACACTCACACTCTTTCTCACTCACTCACTCACTCTCACTCATTCTTTTTTTTTTCACTTTTTACGCTCTCTCTCTCTCTCTCTCTCTCTCTCTCTCTCTCTCTCTCTCTCTCTTTCTCTCTTTTTCTCTCGTCTTTAATCAAAGAGTACACGGTCCTTCGTTATTGGCCGAAAGACGTTCCATGAATAATGTAATTTCGTGCTGTATAGAGTAACACGATTATTAATAATATCGTTACGTTATCGTAAGAAGAATAATATCTACTCATTAACTTTTCTCTTATTTTCTTTTCCTCCTTCGTCCTCTTCTTCTTCTTCTTCTTCTTCTTCTTCTTCTTCTTCTCTTTTTATCTTTTCTTTCCTTTTCTTCCTTCAGAACGATTCACGAGAAACAGTCGTAGAGAACGGAGAAGGATATCGTTCTTAATTATTTAAGGATGTATTCGAAACGCATCGTTCGATGAATGAAAAAGAGAAATATATATATATATATATATATATATATATATATATATATATATATTTCTAAAGAGAGAGAGAGGGGAGGGGGAGGGAGAGAGAAAGAAATAGACGAAAGGGGATAGAGGAGACTTCAAACAACTTCGATCGGTGCGCGTTCGTCGTCCCTGCGACTACCACTACACTCGATAATTTATTAAAAGATGAGAAGGATGATGAGAAGACGTAATTACGAGGGAGAAAATCTCCAATTAAGACGTCCTTTGGACCGCATGGTCTTTGGAAAACAGTGCTTCAAACTCTCTTTCTATCTCTCACTCTCACTCACTCACTCTCTCTCTCTCTCTCTCTCTCTCTCTCTCTCCCCCTTTTTCTTCTTCCTTTTTCTTCCTATCCGATCATCGAGAAAACTGGAACGAGATTCTGAGTGCTTACCGAGCTTGAAATATCAGTTAACGAGTCTATGAAGTATCTCGACTAAGAGATAATGGAATTACGAAAGACGTTTGGCTTCCGGCTAGCATTAAATGGAAGAAAATATGCGACGTCGTTTGTTGTACGTAAATAAAAGTTATTCGATATTCGTTATCTCTCTCTCTTTCCGCCTATTTTTTTTCTATTCCTTTAAATACAAGACGTTCGGAGATTTTTCTTCGATCGAAAATAAATCGTCCGTTAAAAGGCTTCCCGTATCTATCCTTCTATCATATCTCTCGGTCCGTCAATTTCACTTATTGTATATTTCATTTCCTCAATTTCAACATACGAATCATCCTCGGTGAATTTCGAATCCACGAATATGTGAATTTAATTTGTACGAATTATAAGGAAAGAAAACGAATCCGAAAGAACCAAAAAAAAAAAAAAAAAAAAAAAAGAAAAAAGAAAGGAAGGAAGAAAGAATAAACGTAAGAAGTAAAAAGGACGAGAATTAAAAGAGAAAAAGAAAAAAAAAACGAACAAACACAAAAGGAAACAAGATCAATGCGTACGAACAATCTGGCATAAAATCCTTGATCCTATTCTCGGATGAACTATAAAAAAAAAAGAAATTTTTAAAAGAAAGAAAACAAAAATTGTTGCTCTTATGAAAAAGAAATTAACCTCTCGGTCGCCAAAAAGACGGGTCTCTCCTTTGGCCGAACGGGAAAAAAAAATTGAAAGGAAAAAGAAAAGAAAAAAAGAAAGAAAGAAGAAGAAGAAGAAGAAGAAGAAGAAGAAGAGAATAAAAGCTACGTGGATAAAACGTCGCCGCCATTGTGAATACCACCTCCTCCTCCTCCTCCTCTTCCTCCTCCTCCTCCTCCACCACCTGCGTCGTATGAGCACGAATAAAAAAAAATGTGTAATCGAGTGACCGATCACCCCCCTTAACCACCCCATCCTTCCTCCTCCCACACCCCTCACTCGCACGATCATCAAGCAAACCCCACACACCATAAGCTAGCCACAGGAGGCTCGCGAGAAAATTCAATGGGGTTACTTTTGTTACGTGTGTCCTCAGGCTCCAATCCAACCAAACTCACCCCCATACCCACACACCCTGACCATCGTTTTTCTATGGGGGGAGGGGGGTAGGAGGGGGGGGGGAGGGGAAACGACAACAACCGAAAAAATGTATGCGCAGTTGTTCCGTATGAAAGAGCGTCGCGTGTTGTGCGTATTCAAAGTATAGAAGGAAGAAAGAAATGAAAGAGAGAGAGAGAGAAGAGAGAGGAGAGAGAGAGAGAGAGAGAGAGAGAGAGATAAGGAAAGAAAAGTAGAAGTAAGGGAGACGGATGAAAAGGGAAAGGAAAGCAAAGCAAAGTAAAGTAAAGTAAAGTAAAGGTAAAGCAAAGGAAAGCAAAGCAAAGCAAAGGAAAGGAAAGCAAAGGAAAGGAAAGCAAAGTAAAGTAAAGTAAAGTAAAGGAAAGTAAAAAAGGAAAGGTATATATACACGGTGACGAAAATCGAAAGGATCGACGGAACTGGCTGAAATGGGGCATGAAATCATAAAAACCATTTCGCGATAAGTCCACGAAAAGGAAAATGATCGTCCGTCGTCTGTACAATGAACAAGTAATAGTGGTAGTAATGGCGATAGTAATGGTGGTTGTAGTAAGAGTGGCGTAGACCAGACGTGGAGAAGTATTGTTGGAGGGGTGGTAGTAGGATTCGACAAAGAATCCCATGAGAATAAGGGTGAAATAAGGGAGAGGGGAAATAAAAGGGGGGACTGGTTCCGGGAGATGGTTGGTAACCTTCGATAAAGGAAAATCGCATGGCTCTCTCTCTCTCTCTCTCTATCTATCTATCTATCTCTCTATCTCTCTCTATCAATGAGGGACGACGTAGCCCACGTGCCCTTTCAAAAGATACTACAGATAGCTGTCTCTCTCTCTCTCTCTCTCTCTCTCTCTCTCTCTCTCTCTCTCTCCTCGGAACTCTTTGAAAGATTTCTAGCGAAACGATTACGTTCTTCTATTTCTATCTATCTGTCTGTCTATTTCTATCTCTATCTCTATCTCTATCTCTATCTCTTTTTCGTTCAACATCTCATTTCTATGTAGATATTTTACGTATGCAGGTCCTCAACGCTGTTCTTCAATGATCATACATTCTCAAAGAGAAACTTCAAACAATCCGATAACGTGTATTAGTGTATTTTGTGTGTGTGTGTGTGTGTGTGTGTGTAAAAAGTGTTCGATTATTTTAAAAATTTCGATGTATCCCTTATAAATAATCGCACCGTTTATAACTATTCGATAAAAGTTAAAAGTTAAGTGGTGGGGTGGAGGGAAGGAGAGCAAAAAAAAAAAAAAAAGAAAAAAAGAAAACAAAAGGAAAAGGAACAAAATAACATTCCATAAGATCTCGTATCGGGAAAGAGAGTGTGTTATGTGTGTGCGTGTGTGTTTGTGTGTGTGAGAGAGAAGCTACAGGTTGTTTCAGCAATAACGGTCGAATGACGACGAGCGTATTCGATCGGAAGGTTTATTTCGACGGTTTGCACGCGGTTTCGTTATCATCCCTCTCGATCGAGAGAATACTACCGCCGAGTTTCATTCTCAGTTGGCACGAAAGAAAAGCCGAGTAGAATTCGGGGGTGAGACGCGGGGAGAAGAGAGACGGAGGGGAAGGGTGGTAAAACTTAAGATCGCGATCGTTTCATGAAAACGAGGAGGAGGAGGATACGAAAGAGGAAGGGAGAAAGAAGGGATAGGTGCGAGAAGGAAGAAAGGAAGAGACGAAGAGAGAGAGAGAGAGGGGGGGGGGGGTGTAAGGAAAGTAGGATGAGCGGCGTAACGGTGGACGCCTTGGGGTTAGAAATTTTCTCCAAGTCCGTGAGAAAGTTAGATTGCTGAAATAGTTGCTGGCGTTCTTATCTCTCTCTCTCTCTCTCTCTCTCTCTCTCTCTCTCTCTCTCTCTCTCTCTCTCTCTCTCTCTCTCTTTGTCATGATGGTCCCGGAGAGATGGAATAAAAACAGAAAGAAAAAAGAAGTAGAAAAAGCGAAAGAAAAGAAAGGAGAAGGACAAAGTTTGAAAAGAGATAGATGGATAGATATAGACAGAGATGGAGAGAGAGAGAGAGAGAGGGGAGGGGAGAGAATCGGGTGAAAATTCACAGCTAATTTATGTGCCAATTAATTGCTAATTAAGGCACCGCTTTTTCGGCCGAATTAAATTCCACGCCAGGATTATCCCCTTCTCTCTCTCTCTCTCTCTCTCTCTCTCCTTTTTATCGTTCTTTCTTTCTCCCCCTCTCCTCCCTCCTTTCCTTCCTTCCTTCCTTCCTTCCTTCCTTCCTTCCTTATCGTCGTCTACTTGCCGTCGTACTGATTCATCCTCCTCACGTTTCAACTAAGTTGACTCTTCTCTTCTTAACTCAAACTGCTACCCTATCTTCTATCTCTTTTTTCTCTCTCTTTCTTCTCTCTCTTTCTCTCTCTCTCTCTCTCTCTCTCTCTCTGTCTCTCTCTCTCTTTCTCTCTCTCTCTCTCTCTCTATTTCTTTAGCAGTTGGAAACTTTTGCTTTCGCTTTTTCATCCCGGATTAGCCTTTAATCGGCGAAGGGTTTCTTTCCCCGTTCTCGCGTGCAAGGATATATATATATATATATATATATATATATATATATATATATATATATATATATATATAAACCTTCACGGTCGTATTTGGACGTTTCTTTTTGAGTTTCTCCGTTGCTCAGCGCGAGGCTTCTTGTTAATCCTGGGCCCTCGATTCTCACCACCACTATAACTTCCCTCTCATCCCTCTCATATATATATATATATATATATATACACAAGGTTCTTTGGCCATAGTTTTATATATAGTGAGAATCTCAAACGGGTAACACGAGTTTTCTTTCTCCGTAACTTTCTTTTCCTCAAGCTTTCCGAACGATTTCATTTCACGTTCTTACTAAGAATCTTCCTTGTAGACATATCCTATCGGTAATCGTTCGCGAAGCTTAAAAGAGAGTCCATCATTTTCCACTTCATTTTCTTCATCTTCCACTACCTCTTCTTCATCCCCTTCTCCTTCTTCTTCTTCTCCTTCTTCTTCTTCTTCTTCTTCTTGAGTTTTCTTTTAATCCGAAGAAAATAGCAACATCGTTTCCACGAAATCCGAGACGAGAGAAGCGTATCAAAGCGTTTTTCACTCTACTCCCCGTTGTCTCCCTCCATCTCTCCCTTCCGCCCCGCCCCGCCCCGCTCCACCACCACCCTCTTATCGACCGGACGTCGAAATTTTTTTTTCCCTCTCTTTACCTTTCTCCACCATTTTTTTTCCCTCCTTTTAATGGAATCCTCGGATTCCCATAAGAGTATTTTTCCTTTCCTCTGCGAGAGGGATACGATAAAGTATACGAACGGGATTCTGAAGAATGAAGAGAGAGAGAGAGAGAGAGAGATAGAGAGAGATTGAGAGAGAGAGAGAGAGAGAGAGAGAGAGGACGAGTATCGCTTTTCCAGAAAGGGGATTCCAATGGCAAAGACACAGGCATTATCCTTAGAGCGAAGTTAATTGTATACCGAAAACGTATAAAGAGAGAGAGGAAGAGAGAGAGAGAGAGAGAGAGAGAGAGAGAGAGAGAGAAAGAGAGAGATAATATATATTCTACGTTTGACCGTTCTAAAACGTTACATTGTTACTTTCTCCAATTTCAAGGTCCGATACTGTTTCAACTATTCTATCTCTCTCTCTCTCTCTCTCTCTAACTCTCTCTCTCTCTCTCTCTCTCTCTCTCTCTTTCTCTCTCTGTATCTGTCTGTATGTCTCTCTAGGGTTTCACGTGAAGCCTTTAATTTTCGTCCTCGAAGTTTTCTCGAGTTTCGAAACTTAGATGAAATAGTCCTTTCTCGAACATACGTACCTCAGTGGTACCTTAGTACCTTTAGTACCTTAGTACCTACCTACCTACCTACCTACCTACCTACCTAACTATCAACGTATCCACGTTTTAACTGTTAGCTTTACGTTCGACCAAACAGAGAAACGATGTGAAAACTGTTGGTAGTAAGGGATACAGAGAAAAGGTTTCCCCGGATACCCGGAGGAAAAATCGAAGAACAAACAGAGGACGTTGAAAGAAAGGGACGAGAAAACAGCTGATGCGTGAAACAATGCAGAGAAAGAGAGAGAGAGAGAGAGAGAGAGAGAGAGAGGGGAGATTGGTGTCCCTGAATCTCTGAAGGGAGGAAAAGAGAAAAAAAAAGAAATAAAGAGACAGACAGTCAGAAAAAGAGAAAGAGAGAGAGAGAGAGAGAGAGAGATCCTTTCGTTCTCCTTTTTATTCTTTTTTTTTTTTTTTTTTTTCGACTCGAGTGTTGTAAATATTGTCCTCACTATGTCCCTCGTAACCCACCCCTAGATTCTCAGATCTCAGTCCTGAGTCCTCCACCAGTCCCGTTCGCACGAGCCCAACACATACATAAATACACACACGTCCACGGAGTTTACCCTTTTGGTAAAGGGTGTTAAGCCGCGCCATTATACAACACCCCCTTTTTATATACGTCCCTTTCATTTTTCACTCTCCGAGTACCTTTATTCGTGATTAAGCATGCTCGGTGTATAATTCGTTAAGCGAGATGATACCACCCTCCTTTTCTATCCATTACATCGATCTCTTTCTATCTTTTTTCCTTTCCTTCCGTTGCGTCTCTCTCTCTCTCTCTCTCTCTCTCTCTCTCTCTATCTATCTTTCTGTTTTTTTTTGTACCTTTTTTCTTTTTTCGCTTTAACGTTCTTCTTTCCTTCTCATTCTCGATCCCGTACGAACTAACTTAATTTCGTTACTTATGCCAATATACTTAAATATTTATATGTTTGGGGAAAAAAAAATCCATTATTTTTACGGGAACGTGAATGAAAAAATAATGGATTTCTTTTCCCCCAAATTAATATATATATATATATATATATTTTTTTTTTTGTATTTATGTAAGAAAAATATTATTTTTGTATTAACGAGCATAAGCTTTACTTCTTCAAAATTTAATTAACGTCGATCGAATCGAAATTGACAAGAGAGAGAGAGAGAGAGAGAGAGAGAGAGAGAGGGTTTAAAAAAAAATTATATATTATATAATACGTATTATATAAATAATAGGTGAATTATTATCGCCGTAATACAACGTTGAAAATAGTTAACTCGCGTTAATTTATTGATAACATGAAGGGAGAAAGGTTCACTTAGCCCTCGTGAAAATTTCATTTGGCCCTTCGACGAAAGTTGAAATTAAGGTTGTCCGTAGTAGGAGAAATATGGCGAAGGAAGAGGAGGTGGTGGTGGTGGGGGGAGGTAATCGATATATGGTCTCGGTCGAAGGATATTCGAAGAAGTTCAATTTATCTCGGGACTTTGATATTCATGAATGCTGATCGACCGCGAACTTTGCCTTTTATCCAATACATACACACACACACACACACACACACATATATATAAATATAAATATGTATATATATATATATATATATACCTATACATTTCAAGAAAGTGATTGCGCGTGAGTAGGAAAGAAGGAACGAACTTTTCTCAGAAGATAAATCCGTCCAATGAGATTCGATTTCTTCTCTTTCTATCTCTCTCTCTCTCTCTCTCTCTCTCTCTCTCTCTCTCTCTCTCTCTCTCGTTAAAAAGAATGAAGAAAGTCGAATAGTTAAAAGAGATTAGTCTCGAAAAGTAATAGTTGCGATAGGGAAGGAAACGCTGAATCGGCATCTCTTTTTAATACGCCAAAAAAAAAAAAAAAAGAAAAGAGAAAAAGAGAAAAAAAAATATATATATATATATACGTATTATACATAAATAAAAAAAGAAAAGATCCTTAGAAGAAAAGCGGAAGGAAGGAAGGAAGGAAGGAAGGAAGGAAGCTTTATCCTATGTACCTTGTTCCCTTTTATCTAAAAGTTTTCTGTGGCCGAAAGAAAACTTTCTTCCTTGGGTGCTCTCTCTCTCTCTCTCTCTCTCTCTCTATATATATATATATATATATATATAGCTTTTTTTTTCTTGGTCCAAGCTCAGCGAATTTTCACTTGGTGAAGAGAGGGCAATCGGTATTCCAAGGAGTCCTTAACCATAACGTTATCCGATCTCAAGGATCGGTTAGTTATCCGAAAGCAACGAGCCGCGAATTCCGAAGATCCGATTCGCGTTTCGTTCAGAATATCGTCGAACTTTCCTCCGAAGAAATTCTTGCTTCTCCTTCTATCTTCTATCTTCTCCTGCTTCCTCTCCTTCCTCCTCTTCTTTCTTTTCTCCTTTTGTACTTCTTCTCCTATTTTTTTCTTGTTTTTTTCTTTCTCTTGCTTTTTCCTTCGCCTCGTTTCCACCCACCCCACCCCCTACCCCCCCCCCGCAAAAGACTTCGAAATTACTCGCGAATTCTCGGACGAAAAATATCATAACAGGGAGAGAAGATTCGTGTTTGCGAATTAAACGAGCAAAAATGTTCTCTCCTTTAAACTACCTTTTCTCTTCCTCCTCCTCCTCCTTCTTCTTCTTCTTCTTCTTCTTCTTCTACTACTACTACTACTATTTCTATTTTTCTTTTTATTTATTTTTCTTTTCTCTTGACGATGGTTCAACGACGAAATTTCGAGAAAAATAATCCGCATTTCGTGGTCGCGAAAGGAGGCGAAAATAGAGGGAAAAGTAGGATGGGGGTGGAGAAGGGAAGAGAGAGAGAGAGAGAGAGAGAGAGAGAGAGAGAGAGAGAGAGAAGGGAAAATGAAGGGAGGAAGGAAAGAAAAACTAGAAAAAGAAATAAAGAAAGAAAGAAAGAAAGAGCTCACGAAACGTAACGATCTCGGTGGTTACCATGGTTGTACGCTTCTACTGCTGCTGCTGCTGCTGCTGCTGCTGCTCTCGCTTTATCCTGCATGACTTCTAGCGTGCACGCGCGTATAGGAAGTAGAAACGGCCGAGATAAACTTGCTACGATAACAAGAGTAGAAGGTAAGAGAGAGAGAGAAAGAGAGGGGGGGAGGGGGGGGGGGGGGGGGGGGGGGGGGGTATCGTGGGATAACCGTGGCCTCTTTCGCGTACCGGCAAATGGTTTTCAGATTTTTACAGGCAAAAGCGTAACGTTGAAATGAAAAGAAATTCGAGAGAGAGATAGATAGAGAGAGAGAGAGAGAGAGAGAGAGAGAGAGAGAGGGGAAGAAAAAGAATGAAAGAAGGAAGAGGAAGAAAATGGAAAAAAAAAGAGGAAGGAGATGGAGGGAGGGGGAGGGGGAGGGGAGGGGAGGAGGAGGGGGAGGGGGAAAGCTCGCGCTTGGAAAAGATTCCATGAAAATTCTCCACCGACGTTTCTCGTAATGGCCGCTGATTCTTATTTCTTTGCCATTTTCACGAACGACTCGTGTAACTTGCGCTTTGCGCATATAAGCCCTCCCTTTTATTTTCTTTCTTTTTTTTTTTTTTTTTTTTTTTTCTCTAATACTCTCGAAGAAGGAGATGCCTCTAAAGGGAAAGAGAGAGAGAGAGAGAGAGAGAGAGAGAAAGAGGGGGGGGGGAAGGTGAAGAGGCTGTAGTGGAATAACAGCTCGCCTCTTCCCTTCGGCCGATTAATTTGCGTGAAACGATATTGGCCTTAGAGACTTTTAGAATTATAGAGAAGATTCGTGCATTAAAATAAAACGCAAAAGTTTAATAACATCGTAAGACGAAGGGAATGAGAAATTATTTTAATCGTATATCTGTATAGCCGCCATCCCTCTTTTTTTCTTCGTATACACGCGATTTCGATCGCACTCGTACATATGATCTCGATGATCTAACGAATATCGCGTTCCCTTCATTCGTCTTAATTTTCTCCCGATGACGACTTCCTACCTCGATACCATTTTCTTTTTCCTTAATTTAGAACAAAGATACGAAGAAAAAAAGAATAAATAAATAAATAAACGAAGTAAAGAAAAAAGAATAAACGAAGAAATTATGGAAATCGGTACAGAGATGAATAAAGAAAAAAGAAAAAAGAAAAAAGAAAAAAAAATAATAGAAGAAGAACACGATAACGTCTACGAAAGGGTAAATAATCGATTGATATACAATTAACGGGTAATGAGTGGGATTATTTTTATCCGGATATTACGAAGAAGAGAAAAAAATTATATATATATATATATATATATATATATATATATATATATATAAAACTATTTTTTCCATGATCGTTACGGTTATTCGTCGACGATTATTTTATTTACCCGACGATAAGGGTGGGTGGAGTCGTTTTCGCGTATTCGACGTGATCCATTCGAACGAACGTAAAATTCGACAGGCAACGGCGAACGACGTTCCTCGCTACGCGATGTAGGATTTCACGTAGAGAGAGAGAGAGAGAGAGAGAGAGAGAGAGAGAGAGAGAGAGAGAGTACGTCGGTTATCTCGAAACTCCGAGACGATAAAATCGTGAACGTTATATCGTGATAAAAATACGCGACCGCGATATATTTTCCGTCGGGCGATCTCTCCCCGAGCCCGTTGACATCGAATTCGTGTGGCGATTCGAGCGAAAGTCGAACGTTGATCGCATTGCGGCAGTGCGTGCTCGTTCGATCGGCAAAAATTACTCTCTTTCTCTCTCTTTCTCTTCGTGAGGGCGTAAAAGCGAGGATTAAACGATATTTGATGGTAGCAATCTGAGTGTAACGAAAACAAGAGAGAGAGAGAGAGAGAGAGAGAGAGAGAGAGAAAAGATCAAACAAAACGAGAAGAAAAGAAAAACACAAATATATATATATATATATATATATATATATATATATATATATATATACACACATATATATGTAACAATAAAACGATATAAAATTGTTAACATTATTTTCTCTTAATGATAATAATAATAATAATAATTTAAAAAAAAGAACAAACAATAAATGAAGACAAAATCGACCATTTCGATGATTACGATTAACAACGAGCATGATCAAAACAACCGGATATATTGTTAACCATAGTTAAACTCGCTCTATGTTCTCTCACTCCCTCTCCCCCCCCCCTCTCTCTCTCTCTCTCTCTCTCTCTATCCCTCTCTATCTCTCTCTCAATTTGTGTCGGTATCTCTCGTTACACTCGTATATTGCACATTCGTTGCATCATTACATGCTTCGGTTAACGATAAATCCGATTATACCGTATATAACGATGGTGGCTTTGATATGTATGCTATACGATCATGGTATATGATGATATCGATACATTCAATAATGAGGTTACAGGGTCGATGTGGTTATTGTACTAACCCATGGGGATGGAGGGAGGGAGGGATTTATCGTATAAACGGCCTTACTCCGCTCATATCGATATCGAGAAAGAAAGAGAGAAAGAAAGAAAGAAAGAAAGAAAAAAAAAGAAAGAGAAAAGGGAAGAAGGAAAAAACGAAAATATAATAATAATAATAATAATAATAATAATAATAATAATAATAATAATAATAATAATAATAAAAAATATTGATCACGAGCAAGTCGAAAAATCTAATCTCTATGGGGGAGAAGGGGGGCCCCTGGTCTAAAGCGATCGAATAAAATTTCAGGGTAAACCAGTCGAATCCAATTATCCTACGGGATAATTATCCAACGGGATAATTGGATTGCCGTGTAGAAGAGAACGTGCGAATAGAGAAAGGAAACGAATATATATGATGATGATGATGATGATGATGATGATGATGA
>OU426863.1:6707746-6712746 GCA_911387685.1 Dolichovespula media | reverse complement strand
TTCTCTCTCTCTCTCTCTCTCTCTCTCTTTCTTTATTTCTTTCTCCTTGAGGAGAAAAAAGAAAGAACGAACCTCGTGCCGTAACGTTATCAATCGTTTATTAAAATTAACCGGAGAACGACACATACATACATACGTACGTACATACGTAGTGTATATATATATATATATATATATAAGTATATATGTATGTACGTACATAGATATCGTAGAGAACGAAACTACGAAAGGTAAGCGATAATGTGTCCGTTCTGGAAACTCTTGTACGTGCTTGACATCACTCCTACGTGGCGGGTATGGGGGAGGGGAGGGGGCGTTTAGAGTGTTTCAATGTGTAAACGGGTGGTACACGCGCGACGAGCCAAAGTACCACGGTAACTCGAAACGATATACAGATAAATCAATAGTCGACTCTACCGTACCCACGTAAATAGTACACGGATACCTGCATACGTATATAGAGGATACGTAGTACACACACACAGAGAGAGAGAGAGAGAGAGAGAGACAGATAGATATACGTACGTGTACGTGGGATATACCCACGAGACTTCTGAAAATAATGAACCAAAACTGGAACTCGGAAAAGGGAACTTCGTACTTTCAGAGAAGAGAAGAGAGAGAGATATATATAGATAGATAGAGAGAGAGAGAGAGGAGAGAGAAGAGATAGACACTCACCTTCACTATGCTCGCGATTCGTATTATTCGGAGTCCCACGAACAACTGACTATCTATTGTTTACTTCGACACCGAAATATAGTAGGATGGCTCTTAAGCTAATGTTTACATTAGAGATTCGTAACGGTCCGTATTACTTACGCATGCGTTATTGTACCTGTACCTATATCTATATCTATATCTATATCTAAATTTATATCTATATCTATACCTAATACGCGTTACGCGGCGCGCGCGGATAAACGTTATAAAATATTATTACGCGATGTTTACGTTGACCGTCGAAACGATTATATTATTATTATTATTATTATTATTATTATTATTATTATTATTATTATTATTATTGGTGTTGTCAATTCGACAAACTCCTCGAAAAAATATTGCATGGTGTTTGTATACGTCCGAAAATGAAGAAGATAATGGGGAAAAGGAAAACCCATAGTAACGCGGTTAAGACACACGTATTCGTTTAACGTGCAAAGATGAAAAATTATCGACGAATGGGAGAGAGAATGGTTATTCATCTTTCGATGGTTTGTAATTTATTAGAATGACGAACGAAAGAAAATAATGATGAATGAAAAGAGAGAGAGAGAGAGAGAATAGCATAGTTTGGTTGTCTCGAAAATTACGGAAACAACACCTGCCACGTCTCACCTGCACACCCTCGACGCTCGACACTCGACACTCGGTGTGCAAGAAGAGCAAGCAACTGCGAAATCTAATTCGGAAGAGACAGATTGCACTTGTAAAATAGAGAGAGAGAGAGAGAGAGAGAGAGAGAGAGAGAATGTGAGAGGAGTGATTGCTGGGTTGCAAGCGAAATGCCCTCCTATCTGTCGTGAGTTTATCGTAGAGGAAAACGAAAAAAAGAGAGAGAGAGAAAGAGAGTGAGAAAGAGAGAGAGAGAGAGAGAGAGAGAGAAATAGAGAGAGAGAGAGAGAGAGAGAGAGAGATCAACGTTCGGTCGATTTTCAAAAGGGATAAGATTGAAGAAAGAGGATGGAAATAAATAAATAAATAAATAAAATAAATAAAGAAAGGAAGGAAGGAATAGAAAAGAAAAGTAAAAAAGAATGAGAGAGAGAAAAATAGAGAACGAAGATACACTTAGAGTTCTTAATCTCTCAATGGAATTTCCATCGAACCCTTTCACTTCTATTCGGATTGTACATTTCGTTCGAGCTCTTTCCCTCCCGAGTCTCGAAGAAGTTTCATTTCCAACGGCAAATTCGCAACGCAGCTTCATCCGATCGAACTAATGTAAGAGGAGTAGTAAAAGTAGGTGTGGGAGGAGAAGAGAGAAAGAGAGAGGGGGGAGGGGGGGGGGGTTAGCCGAGTAGAAGCGAGTGTGGTCCGATGGTTGCTCTCATCGAAGAAGTAGTAGAAGAATGGTGGTCGAAGGAAAAGCAAAAAAGAAGGAGAAGAAAAAGGAAGAAAAAAAAAAAATATGAAACAGAGAAAGAAGAAAAAGAGAGAAGCGAGGGAGGGGAGTAAGGAAAGTGATCGACGAAAGGAGAGGAGGTGGAGGTGGAGGTGGTGGTGGAGGTGGTGGAGGTTGTGGAGGTGGTGGAGGAGTAGTAATAGGAGAATAACACTTACGCGAAATTCTCTTGCCGTTTTTCCTCCAGTGTATTTGGGGTGGTGGTGCTCCTTGGGCGGTGCAAAAGAAACTCGCTATTCCGCCTGCCTTAACCTGCTGCGACTGTGGCCTCACCAGGATCGTCGGTGGATCTGTGAACATGGAGGAACAAAAAAAAAAAAAAAAAAACACACGTCGATTAGTACCAAAGAAATTCCATGATTGGCGATTATATCAATTTTTTCTTTTTCTTTTTGTGCTTTCACTTTAGAGGACGACGGTGAAGAATGAAGCGACGGGCGAAGGAAAAAAAGGAGGGACACCTTAGAAGAAAAAAAAAAAAAAAAAAAAAAAAAAAAAAAAAAAATTAGAATTAAAAGAGGGAAAAGAATGAAAACGGATAATTTTCATCCCCTCACCTTCATCCCTCTTGGGATGACGCGCTACGGGAGTAATTGCGATCTGTTATCATCGAACGATACCTAAATCGATATCTTCGAATTATTTTTTCTTCTCCTTTGATTTCTTCCTTTATCCATCTCTCTTACACCCCTCGTACACACCCTTTCTTTCTTCGTCGTGTTTCGTTGAACGTTTCAAATATTAGGTATTAACGTCTGATCGAACGCGGATAAAGGGAATGAATTAATACCACTGCTTGATGTATCTTTTACGATCGAAGAGCAAAATAAATTAATAAATGAACGAATGAATGAGTGAACGAATAAATTAAAAAAAAAGAAAAAAAAACAACAAAAAGAGAGAGAGAGAGAGAGAGAGAGAGAGAGAACGAAAATAAAAGAAAAGAAAAGAAAAGAAAAGAGAAAGAAAAATTCTTCCAACCAAAGCGACGATAGAGCAGAGAGAGATAGATATATAATATATATATATAGAGAGAGAGAGAGAGAGAGAGAGAGAAGGAAAAAAAAGAGAGTTAGAAAATTGGCTTTCGGTTATACGAAAGGTATCGCGGTTGACACGCTAATCGATGAAACGAGACGGCTTCAAAAATCGATCCTCGGAATCGTTTGGAAAGGACGAAAGCGCGCCGGACGATTTTATCGATGCCGGACACAACCGGCCGGACGCGGCTACTCACGGGGTTTGCCCATTCTCTCTCTTTCTCTCTTTCACTCTCTCACTCTCACGGTGAGCGAAATTAGTGGGATTTAGTGCGGCGGAAAGTCCAAACTACCTCGCCACGCTTTTACCCACGAATAAAGAGACGGCCGCGGCAAGATGGATGAACGCGACGCCATCCTTTGTCAGGACTGCGTGGTGGTTTCCATCCCCATTCCACATCCATCCCCCCACCCCACCTCTCTTTATCCTCTTCCATTCCCTTCTCCAGTCACGAAACGACAAGAGAGAGAGAGAGAGAGAGAGAGAGAGAGAGATACGGTTTCAGTTTATATATGCATACATACATACATATATATATATATATATGTGTGTGTGTGTGTGTGTGTGTGTCTATCTATACATATATACATATGTAAGAGAAAGAGACAGAGATAAAAATAGAGAAACGTACGTGAAAAGTAAAAAAAAAAAAGGAACACGACGTGTAGAGTGAAAGAGCATCGAGATAACTGGGTTGGTGGGGGATAAGGAGAGTAAAGAGACGATGATATCTGGAAAAAGGATAGGTGGGTGGGTGGGTGGGTGGTATGCAGAGGGAGGTTGGTTAGGATATGGTAAGAGAGAGAGAGAGAGCGAGTGCACGCGAAGTAAAGTAGTAAATTGGTTTCGAAACTTGCTTGCTACTGGGTATGAGAGAGAGAGAGAGAGAGAGAGAGAGAGAGAGAGAGAGAGAGAGAGAGAGAGAGAGAGAGAGAGAGAGAGAGCTGTAGCTGAAATCGATGGTAAACGTTTATGAACACTTTTCCCACAATAGTGGCCGCTTAAATGAATATGCGTGAAGCAGCCAGCAGCAGCCAGTCAGACAGCCAGTCAGACAGCCAGCCAGCCAGCCAGCCAGCCAGCCAGCCAGCCAGTCAGCCAGCATCATCATCCCCTCCCCACCCCTCCCCCGCACCCCACCGGGCGAATGAAGAGAAAAGCGCGCTTGTTGCCAGAGGTTTGTTGGATGTGTATGCATGCGCTTTTTATCTCATCACTTTATTGTCGAATACTCGACTCTCTCTCTCTCTCTCTCTCTCTCTCTCTTGCTCTCTTTCTCTTTCTCTTTCTCTCTTGCTCTCTTTCTCTTTCTCTTTCTCTCTCTTTATCTCCATTTCGTTTCACAATGGAACGCCGCGAAAGGATTTTATTGTTTGGCTCCCGCTCAGGATAATGGATGATAATAAAACGTGATTCCCAGTGCGAAGTGCCGAAAGAACAGTTTTATATCAACGATTCGCGCGCTTCGAACTCACTCGAACGTCAAATTCTATGTACGAATGTATATACGTACGTACGATGTATGTATGTATGTATGTATGTATGTATGTATGTATGTATGTATGTATGTATCTCTCTCTCTCTCTCTCTCTTTCTCTCTAGCGCATAGACGAAAAATATCGACTCGACGTCATTAAAATACACCTTCCAGACACCATAAAACGTCTTGGAATTGTCCTATAGCCAATAGTCGTCTCTTCCCGTTTTTCGAGTATCGATAAAAGTCGATTTTATTGCACGTTTTTTTTCTACATCTCTCTTTCTCTCTCTCTCTCTCTCTCTCTCTCTCTCTCTCTTTGTCTTTCTCTCTCTTTGGATTAAATCGAAAAGG
>OU426863.1:6697746-6700246 GCA_911387685.1 Dolichovespula media | reverse complement strand
GAAACGCAACGAACTCAACGACAACGACGAGACTACGACGACTACGACGACGTCGGCAAAATTTCAATTTATTCTCCTTTGGAATTAAAGCGTCCATTACACCGTAACTTCATCTCTACCGCCTCGAGCTCCGCTTTACCGCCACTCATTTCCCTCCCTACCCCCTAAAGCCCACCCCCTCACGCCCACTACTTCTCAACCCCGTCCTCCGCACTCTCTCCGAGCGTACTTTTCCTCGTCGTCACCTCGGTTGCTCTTTCTTCTGCGATAAAGTTAAAACCCACCAACACGGCACGAGGGTTTCCTAGTAGTAGCAACAGCAAACGGTTCTGCAACAGCAGGCACAGGCCTTCCTTGCTCCACCTCCTCCTCACCACCACCCCTCTTCTCTCTTCTCCACTCCCCTTTTCCCCACTCTTTCTATCTATCTCGACTCCTCGTTCCGTCTCTACCTATCCTAAAACCCAGCTCTTACCGACTGAAAAGCGACTCGATCTCTTCCTAACGTTTACACACTACCACCACCACCATCACCACCACCATCACCATCACCATCACCACCACTACCATTCAACCTTCCCGTTACTGTACTAACACCATTAAAACAACAAGTCTACGTTAGAGGGTCGCGATTTGTCTCTTCCAGGATTATCCCGCGCTTTTCTACTTTCCTTTAATGAGATAAACAACGATAGTCAACGGCCAAGAAAGAGGAAAAAGGAGAAACGGACCTTTCCCCCCAACTACGACGACTACGACGACGACTACTACGACGACGACGTCGACGTCTTCTTCTTTAACCTCTCTTTCTTATGCCACGTTTCTCATTAACTTTGCGCTTTGTTCATCTAACCGGCCGTCGAGTTAGAATCCTTCCGCAATAATTAATAAAGGAATGTAGGAACGGGTTTGGGTATTGTTCAACTTGTAGAAAATTAGTCGGGCTTCTTCGTAAACGTTTTGTTTTTTTTGTTTTCTTACCCTCTCTCTCTTCTTTTTCTCTTTTTCTTCTTCTTCTTCTTCTTCTTCTTCTTCTTCTTCTTCTTTACGAAACTCACCAACGAATCATTTTTAACAATTAGAACGAACGAACGAACGAACGAACGAACGAAAGAACGAACGAAAGAAGGAATGAACGAATGAATGGAATTTTTCTTGCAAAAGATCAAATGCGTCGGACTGCAGTTAATAGTTTTATTTTCTTTCCTCTTTTTTTTTTCTTTTTTTTTGAAATAAATTTATACTCGATCATCATGAATGCATGAATATGAATATATATATATATATATACATATACATACAAATATGTATATAAATATATATATATATATATATATAAATGTATATAACGAATGTATGAGTACGAACGAACGAACGAACGAACGAACGTATATGATTGTAATATTTCTTATCAAAGTATCATCATCAACAGCGTTCGATTATAGCCGATAAGTACCTCGAAACAAAATTACGCTCCCGTACGATCATCGAGCTCTCGTTTCTTATTTTTGCTTTTCCTTTTCTTTATTTTTTCTTTTTTTTCAACGTGCTACTTCATATTTCTTCCAAATCTTTGCAAATCTCGCGAAAGAAATTCTTTTTTCTTCCTCTATTTCTCTCTTTATCCTGAACGCGAAATCGATAACGATTATAATGAACGAATGAATGAATGAATGACTTGATTAATTAACGAATGGAATGGAACGGAACGAACGATTGAAAATTTTCCTTGTCAAATATGAAACGGTTTCGATCGTGCGTCTAAAAAAAAGTGAAAGAAAGAACAAAAAGAAGAAAAAAGAACGGGGGGGGGGGAGAAAAAAAAGGGACAAAGGAATAAAAAAAGGGGGTAATCCTCGAAAGAAAATTATACCGGTATTATCAATCAACGAGGGAGGGCAGAGCGGGGGGGGGGGGAGTTGAAAATAAGGTATTACGGTGATTAAATCCAGAGGTTACTTACTACCGTGCTCTCGTCGAGCACACACAACCTGAATTTCGCGGCCGGTTGAATCGATGTTTTGAACTCGTCGGTTCTCTCGCTTTTGAAGCCGCGTGCACCACGCGAGCTCGAACATAGAGTTTGGATAATGATCACGCGAAAGCATATATATATATATACAGAGAGAGAGAGAGAAAGAGAGAGAGAGAGAGAGAGAGAGAGAGAGAGAGAGAGGCCACGCGTCGTACGCGTGCCGAGTCTTCGGATAATTCTGCTCGGCTATTATATGCCGCTGACCTCTCTCTTGTTCCCTCGATAATGCAAATACACATACGAAAGAGAGAGAGAGAGAGAGAGAGAGAGAGAGAGAGAGAGTAGATCTACTTCTATATCCATCTCTTTCTATCTGTTATACGAACGAGATAATGCATAGAGGAACATTGAGATCATCGAGTTTCGACGTGCTTTACTCGCTGCACTTATCGTTGTTGATTTCTATGTCGTTTTCGCACGTTCCACGTAGAAAGAGAAAGAAGACAGATATATATATATATATAT
>OU426863.1:6693130-6697246 GCA_911387685.1 Dolichovespula media | reverse complement strand
TCTCTCTCTCTCTCTCTCTCTCGTACGACGAGAGAAACTACGTGCCGGAACTTCTGAATTTTATGTATGGCATTTCGTCGCCGAACTATGCCAACTCGTCCTTTTCCTCTCGTCTCATTCCCCTCCCCCCCCCTCTCTCTCTCTTTCTCTCTTTCTCTCTCTCTCTCTCTCTCTCTCTTTCTCTTTCTCTCTCTTCACTTCCAACGTATTCTACCTCGAAGAAGAATAGTTCCATCTTCCTGTAAACTTTCCCCGTTTTGCTATAGTCAGCGTCTCTCTTCTTCCCCTCTCCACCCCCTTCTTCCTCTTCTTCGTTCCACCTTCCTCTTCTCTCTCTCTCTCTCTCTCTCTCTCTCTCTCTCTCTCGCTCCTCCATTTCAACGGTCTCGCTATTCACTCCCAGCCCCTTTGCCTCTCCTCCCACCCACCCCTATTCTCGTCTAAAGTAACTTCGTCTCTTCGGTTGAAAAACTCTTTCGAACGAATGTTTTTCTTGGCTACGCACGATCATCGCTTCGAATACCATGCTCTCTCAATACTGCGGGCAAACTACTAATAATACGGGAACAACGTCTATGTGAAACTTTTACGCGATAGACTTTTATCTATATTTCTTTCTCTCTCTCTCTCTCTCTCTCTCTCTCTCTCTCTCTCTCTCTCTCTTTCTATCTCTATCTCTATCTCTATCTCTATCTCTATCTTTCTATTTATCCGTCTTTTTTCCTCCACGTCCGAACCCCCGTTTTCTCTCCTCTTTTCAACATGTGTATTTTATTCGAAAAGATGTACGAAATCCGATCGAACAGGAACGAACGACTTGGCTTTACAAATAGAAAAGAAAAGAATAGAAAAGAAAAGAAAAGAAGAGAAGAGAAGAGAAAAGAAAAGGACACAAATAAAGATGGATTTCCTTTTTCTGTTTCAGGTAAGCACGTTGTGCACGCTTGGCGAGCTCCTATCATACGAACGAACGAACGAGCTTTCGACAAGCCGGTCGTCGGTAAGTTCGTTCCAACTTTTTTTCTCTCTTTTCTTTTTTTTTTTTTTTCTTTCTTTTTTCCTTCTAATCCTGACCGACCGCCTTGAGAAGCGGACCATTTTGTTTCGATAGTGTATATATATATATATATATATATATATATATATATATATATATACATACACTTATGTGTGTAGGTATATATATATATTGTATATATATATATATATACACTTATGTGTGTGGGTATATATATATATATATACACCTTTATATACGTAAAAGAAGCTTAACAATTTTGAAGACTGTCGTCGAATAAGAAGCTGCTAACTTCTTCTACTTCTACTTCTTCTACTTTTACATCTTCTTCTTCTTCTTCTTCTTCTTCTTCTTCTTCTTCTTCTTCTTCGTCATCGTCATCATCGTCCACTAATTACCTTTCCGCGAGATCGATAAGTTTAAATCGACGCGACCCTTATAAAATCTCGAAGAATTTATTCGAATAAAACGATTAATCGACGATACGATCAATTTCATTTTCTTCGTACATTCCTCCTCTCTCTCTCTCTCTCTCTCTCTCTCTCTTTATCTATCTACCCCCGTTTCGTATTCTTCGATTATGATTGCCACTTAATTTAAGATCGTCATTCGAGCAAACAACTTCGGTATCGCGAAATAAGGGAAAAAAGCAGACAGAGGTAACGACAGAGCAGCCGCACGGTTTTAAATTGGCTTCGTGCCACTCGTACTCTATCTCTCTCTCTCTCTCTCTCTCTCTCTCTCTCTCTTTCCCTTTATTTCTTTATTTCTTTCTCTCTTTCTCTTTATTTCTTTCTCTCTTGTCTATAATCATCCCCTTCAGTACGCTCGATCACGGCACGATTTTACCTGCTTTTGTACCGAACCTCAATGAACGTATGTAAAAGTACGTATGCACTCGTACACGTATCTACATAAATACATGTGTGTGTGTGTGTATGATATTGTTACACGCTCAAGAATAGTTCGTTTTGCTTGATGCGAGGCGAAGATAAAAAATGAAAAAAGGAAAAAGTTAAAAGAGAAAAGAAGGAAGAGAGGATAGAGAGAACGGCGACGATCAAAAAAAAAAAAAGAAAAAAAAAATAAAAGAAAACAAAAAAATATAACGTCGATTCGAAAGTGATTGTGGCACGCTCGAGATTTCCTATCGTTTCGCGGCTACGTCCTTTTACCAATTTATTTATTTATTTATTTATTTATTTATTTATTTATTTATCTATCTATTTTATTTATTCTTTCCTTCCTTCTTTCTCGTTCGACCTATCGAAATACTTTCGACAGTAGGACAACGCCGGAGAGATGATATCATCGGGGTTTACGTGCAATTAACAGAAAATTGTCGATCGTAAATCTCGAAACAGGAAGGAGAGTATCATCCTGGGAGGGGGGGGGGAGGGAGAAGAAAAAAACATTTTCTCGCTTTGGAGAAGATTAAATATCTTTTAAATTTGTACTCACGTCACGAACGAGAGTCTCCCCTTCCACCTCTTTCTACCGCTTGATTTTTCAGAGAAAGAGAGAGAGAGAGAGAGAGAGAGAGAGACGGTGTACCAGTTACAAACGTTATTGCACCGACGGCAATTAGCTGGCAAACGTATAAATTTAGTCACGGTGGTTGCTAGAGAACGCGGTTAAAATATTTCAATGAGTCAGTAAAAACTCGCGACTCCAGTGCCCGAACACGATTCTCTTCTCTTCTCTTCTCTTCTCTTCCCTTTCCCCCTCTCTCTCTCTCTCTCTCTCTCTCTCTCTCTCTCTTGACGTATGTACTTACATATACGTAGTACTATATACCCACGTAACACTAAATATCGCGTAACACACGCTAATCTACCGCTCGTTCTATCATGTGACACACTCTTTCTACTCTTTTCTATTTTTTTTTCATATGTGTGTGTGTATGTGTGTGTGTGTGTGTGTGTGTGTGTGTGTGTGTGTGTGTGTGTGTGTGAGGGAGGGTGGGAGGGAGGGAGGAGGAGGAGGAGGAGGAGGAGGAGGAGGAGGAGGAGGAGGAGGAGGAGGTGGTATGTCTCCTACGTGCTTGTATATTTTGTACATCTTCTTCTTCTTTTTTTTTTTTTTATTTTCTTCTTCTTCCTCTTCCTCTCTTTAGCTCTCTTCCTCCTCTTAATCTCCGTCTCTCATATAAACGTCCTCGAGTTTAATCTATCGTCGTTATCTTCAAGCGTAGAGTAACATTCATTTTTGTCGTCCAACGAGGGAAAAAAAGAAAAAAGGAATAGAAAGGAAGGATGAGATAATTACAATTACGTATTCCCTTACGTTTGTCAAAGTCGCCGTTCCTTCCTTTTTGTTTTGTTTTTAATTCCCCCCCCCCCCTTTTTTTTTTTTTTTGTTTTTTCGTTTTATCTCTTTCCATTTTTTCCCTTTCGCTCCTCATTTTTCCCATTCTCATACGTTTCCCTTTGAATATTTTCTTGTCTTTCTTTTTCGTTTTTTTTCTTTTTCTTTTTTTTTATTATTTTCTCTCATTCCTTCTTCTTTTTTTTTTATGAAAACGTCACTACCCTGTCCAGTCCCTCTTCCCCTCGTCCCCCGACTCCTCCATTCGTTTGACATAGAGCACGTGCATTGTTTCGCTATTCTCTCTATCTATCTATCCATCTATCTATCTATCTATCTATGCATATATGTATTCATCTATCCATCTATCCATATATCTATTTCTCGTGTTTATTTATTTCTTTTTTTTTTTTTTTTATTCCTTTTTATTTTTTCTTCTTTTTTTTTTGTTTTTGTTCCTCGTTCCCAGGCAAAGTGTGCCTCTGTCCGTCGCGCGATGAAGCAGACAGAACGATAAAAGGATTAGTTCTCCATACGGGCTTGTAATGCCTTTACGAAAATCAAATTACAGCGACGTTTCGCAGGTTGCCAACCGTACGACCGATCGTATACGACCGACAGACAGACAGACAGACAGACAGACAGACAGACCGACAGACCGACAGACCGACGGACAGACCGACCGCATTGTATCATCATCGAAAAACAAGCTACGTTTGTTAGCTCGGCTTGATATAGGTATAACGTATAACGTTCTAGAGCTCTAGATCCCTTCACCTCTCCTCTCCTCT
>OU426863.1:6685630-6690630 GCA_911387685.1 Dolichovespula media | reverse complement strand
GTACGTTATACGTCCGTTAGATGGATTGGAGGAAGAGAGAGTTTCGAATAAAGAAAGAGAGAGAGAGAGAGAGAGAGAGAGAGAGAGAGTTTTGCCCTGCCCCTACGCTGGATAAAAAAAAAAGAAGAAAAAGAGAACAAATAAAAACAAATCCAATGAGACGTATGATGGTCGATCGGTCGATCGGTCGGTCGTGTTAGGTCGTTTTAGGTCGTTAGGCCGATCTTTAGGTCGTAGATAAGCGTCATTCGTGACGTTCGTTATGCTACTCTTAGCGTTTACATGTAATTAATGCGATTCGCTGGTTCGTTACATCGAGGACGAACATCGTCGTCAGAGAAAACGAACGATGACAGGCTTTCACGACTACGAAAACGACGACGACGACGACGACGACGAGGATGACGGGGATGACGGGGGTGTGGCGGGAATGAAGAGGAGTGGGTGGGAGGGAGGGGGAGAGAGACGCGAGACGATGAAATATTACCGCGAACCTCGTCGTTTAATATGTGAGTGGAACGTAAAGCGACGTCATTTTCTCCATAGTTCTCCCGATTTCTCTAACGATTTTATTAATTACACAAAATACTCCTTTAATTTAATTTAATTTGATTTGATTTGATTTGATTTGATTTGATTTGATTTAATTTCATTACATATCATTACGTTTAATTGGGTCGCGGGTTTGATCGTATACGATCTATCGAATTAGTACAGAAAGATTCTAATGTAACACCTCGTTCCACGTACGTTAATGGGACGCATAAACGCGCCCGTTACTTTCGTCATTAGTGATTTATCGCTCTTCTTTCTCTTCTTTCTCCTTTGTTTATTTTTTTCTTTTTTTTTTTTTTTGAGTTCCGAAGCGTTGGAACGTTAGTAAAAAAAATAAATGAAGAAAATAAATCGATCGAATGAGTCGATCGTGCATTTGCGTTTCATTTCGCTTTTCGTAATAACGACGGGTTCGTTCGAGACAGAAAAGAAAGTAAAGGAAAAAGGAAAGAAAGAATGAAGGAAAGGAGAAAAAAAATACTTTTTAGCGAAACGAAAAACAAAAAGAGAAGAAGAAGGAAGAGAGAGGAAGAAGAAGAAGAGATGAAAAAATAAAAAAAAACGACGACGACGACGACGACGACGACGACGACGATTCGCGTTATATGAGTGGCGTTGTTGTTGTCACAAACGTGTATACCAGGTTATATCATCTATCTCTTTCTTTGATAATTTTCCTTGAACAAACATTGATAACGTCGGCCGATGGCCCGTTGCAAATCCGTTCGAATTATTTTCACTCGGTGGCGCGTGGTTAAAAATTGCATTTTCACGATGCTCCTATATATAATCTCGTAACACACCCTCTACCACCCCCACCCTCCCCGCGGGATCGTGCCGTGGCCGGGACCGGGAAAAATCGCACCCGTTCGCAGGAACACGCACACGCACACACACACACACACACACACACACACACACACACACACAAACACACATATGCTATGTAATCTGTCCGTGATTCCACGCATTTATACGAGGAGAGAAATGGGAAAATAATATTGCGATAAAATTAGATGCGGGATCGCGGGACGATGAGAAAAAGGAGAGAGAGAGAGAGAGAGAGAGAGAGAGAGGAGAGAGAGAAAGATAGACGATGTTTAATATGTTATTTTCTTTCCACAACCATCACTCCTTTTTCATCTTCATCATCATCATCGTCGTCATCATCATCATCATCATCATCATCATCATCATCATCATCATCGTCGTCGTCATCGTCGTCGTCTTTATCTCCCCTCTTTCTTCTCCCCACCCTCTCCATTTCATCATATAGCACAATCGATCGAGAGGAATACAAAAATTCGTGAAAAATCACGATCGCGCGCGTTGTTCGTTGTTAAAAAAAAAAAGAAAAAAAAAAATAAGATGGAAGATAGATCAGATCGGATCGGATCGGATCGGATCGGTTGGATAGATAAATAGATGAATAAATAGATGAAGGCAATGAGAGAAGTTGGATTGTGAACGATTCGATTTAAATTGGTCGAATTACAAGCGTTGATTGACGCGAAAGAAAAGATGATGGGACAATAGAAAACGTGTTCAACTTTTGTGAAACAAACAGAAAGAAAACGTAACTCGTTCCCGAATTACGTAGCTTTCTCTCTCTCTCTCTCTCTCTCTCTCTCTCTCTCTCTCCCTCTATCTATCTATCTATCTATCTATGTATCTCTTTCTCTTTCTCCCCTTGTATATATCTATCCTCGTCCAGCTTTGTTCCTAGCCAACGTAATTCACGTTGTACGGCTAAACTCAACCATATGTGCATATATAATACGATAAAAAAAAAATTTACAACGAATCCCCCTCACGATGTTTTTTCGATTAGTGAAGATGGGGTGGTTATAGCGGTGGGGGGGGGGGGAGGTGGCGTGAAATGGCGAAAGTAATTACGTAAAGGGTAATCGTCCTACCACCATACAGTAGTCCAATTCGATAATTCTCACCCCCCCCCCCTCGCCCCCACCCCTTCCCCGCCCCCGTTCCCCCGCCCTTTCTCTTTGCGCGACGAGTACATTAGAATATGAACGTTTCGACGATTTCTAAAAGCATTTCTAATTGCATTTACGTTCCCCGATAATCCACTCGTGCGCTTATCATTGATTTATACTACTGCCAGCTTGTGAGTATCGAAAAAAAAGGGTATATGGCGCTGCTGTTAAAATGAAAATCCCTTTCTCTCTCTCTCTCTCTCTCTCTCTCTCTCTCTCTCTATCTCTATCTCTCTCTATCTCTCTCTCTCTCTCTCTCTCTCTCGCCAGCATAGATCGCAGAAAGGTTCTCGAAATTACGTGGAAACACGTGGCTCGATGTTGCGAGCACGCATTAACTCTCCGTTGGGATAAAGAAAGAAAGAGAAAAAAGAACGAAAGAAAAAGAGAGATAGATAGAGATAAAGAGAGAGAGAGAGAGAGAGAGAGAGAGAGAGAGAAATACAGGTTCCTCTCCCGCGTCTCCAATTAACTACGGACAGATTTATCTCGACTAATATGAGAACAACAGTCGGGATGTGGTGGTGGTTTCACGTCGAATAAATTTTCTCGGAGTTTATGATACCGTTATACGTATATGGTACGGCATATATTTATATATATATATATATATGTGTGTGTGTTTGTGTATGTGTGTGTGTAAATAATATACATATACGGAAAGGCAGATTGCGAATTATTTACGATTACGATGGTCTGTCTGGGTATGCATCGCTGCGCTCGAGTCCGGCTACGCAAAACGACGGACGGACGGCGTATCCTCTCGAAAATCGTGTGTTAGATCGCGTAAAAGGAATTTTCTATGGTTAGCCATACATGTTCGAATAGGTTCGTTTCCTTATCTAAAGAGAAAAAGAAAGAAAGAAAAAAAGAGCGAACGAACGAACGAACGGACGAGAGAAATTTTGGAAAAATTCAAATACGCGATATGCATTATGAAAACGTAATAATAATCAACGTACGTGAACCGAAAAAGAAGGAAACGCGAGAGGAAAAAAAATGAAAAAAAAAAAAAAAAAAAAGAAAAACAAATAAAATAAAGTAGATTAGAAAAAGGAGAGACGAAAGAAGGTGGTGGGAGGAAGGAAGTCGGAGGTGGATAGGTATGTAGGTAGTTAGGTAGGTAGGTAGGTAGGTAGGTAGGTAGGTGGTGAGCATGTTGAAACGCATCAACGGACCTCGTTCAGAGGTACTTGAATTGAATAACAAGTTGGTCCGGGGCCCGCTCATTGCCCCGATAATTATTTGTTTCGAGGATCGAATAAAAATTCAAATGAGTTTCCTCGAAAAACTTTGCATATTTCTCTCATTCCCTCTTTCATTCTCTCTCTCTCTCTCTCTCTCTCTCTCTCTCTCTCTCTCTCTCTCTCTCTCTCTCTCTCTCTCTCTCTCTCTTTATCCGAGTACTTATTCGTCTCGAGATGGAAAAAGACGAAGAAGAAGAAGAAGTAAAAGAAAAAGGATGGATGGGGTGATACGACGGTGAGCCTCGACGAGTGCTTTGGCGATACCATAGAGAAGGTTAAAGAGAGACAGAGAGAGAGAGAGAGAGAGAGAGAGAGAGAGAGAGAGAGATACAGAGAGAGAGAGAGAGAGGAGAATAGTAGAAGGGAAAACTTTGATCTTACGTTATTACGTTTCCTTCTGAAAGTAGGAGAGCCGTTTGTAACCGAATATTACGGCGTGGTTGGATCGACGACAAAGAGAAAAGGTGGAGGTGGAGATGGGGGAGGAGATGGAGGAGGTGGAGGTGGAGAAGGCGACGGTGAGGTTTGCCAAAACAGAAATCCTCTTCTTCTTCTTCTTCTTCTTCTCGTCGTCGTCGTCGTCGTCGTTGTTGTCGTTCAACGTTCTACTAGTGGCACACGTTCTATGCACTAAAGAGATAGGCAGATAAAGATAGAGATAGAGATAGATAGAGAGAGAGAGAGAGAGAGAGAGAGAGAGAGAGAAATGGACGAGCTAGGAAAAGGAGGAGGAAGAACGACGCCGTTGGAACTGGAACAAAGCACTTTATACGCTCGCGGTGCCAGCCGGTCTAAATTAACGCTGAATACGCTATTATTCTTAACGAGGATGCTTTTCGACCTCTTCTTCTTCTTCCTCTTCTTCTTCTTTTTCTTTTTCTTACATCATCACCATCATCACCATCATCATCACCTTCATCATCGCTATCAATCCAATCGTCCAATTACTTACGATTTATTTCTTCCATCTTTTACTTTATTTTAATTCTTTTTTATCTTTCGATTTCTCGATGTCCTTTTTTTTTTTCCTTCTTCTTCTTCCTATTTTTTCCTTTCTATCCATTTATTCATTCACTCAGTAATATTCCTTTTATATATATTTGTCGTCTCTATTTTTCGTTTTCATTGTCATTTTTATTTTTTCTTTTCTTTTTTCTTTATCTTCGTTTGCAATCGTTTCTCCCTTACCCGCTGCCGTTTCGTT
>OU426863.1:6675630-6680630 GCA_911387685.1 Dolichovespula media | reverse complement strand
ACGAGGAATTCGAAGGAAATGGGACGGAAATATATATATATATATATATATATATATATATATATATGTATGTATGAATGTACATAATCAAGATAGAAGCATCCCGCGTTCTATTTCGTACAACGAGGCCGCTCGCTTCCCGGAAACGATCATGCGCGCTTTGAGAAATCGTTAATGGCGATGCCGTCGTAGATATTCGATGTTTATCGAAGTTAAACTACTAACGTAAACACTTTCCGCATTTTCCATTTCACACTCATTCCACCATATCTTCCACCATAACTATCTCTCATTCCATACTCCATCCCATATTACATTCCATAATATTCCATTATATCATATCGTATCGTATCGTATTATATCATATTATACTGTATTATATCGTACGTGAGTAAAATGGACGGGCCAAAAAACATTTCGCGTGACGGCAAATTTCCTACGATCGACCCCAATCGATACATTTCGAATTTCGCGTGATATTATTCGATTACGTATAACGCGTTGATAGATAACAATGCAACAACGTGAAACTCGATTAGATCGGACCTTTTACGAGCGCGCGGACGGGTTTTGTACGATAGAATTCGCATTGTTTACCAGTGCGAGACAATTAGCGCAATTCGTCGATTAACTCTCTTCTCTCTCTCTCTCTCTCTCTCTCTCTCTCTCTCTCTCTCTCTCTCTATTTATCTATCTAACGTTATCAAATCGGGTTTTTATATCCCGTTTCGGGACGAATTTCGTTTCGATGGAGAAATGTTTTTCTTTATTTCTCCATTTCTTTTCCTTCCTCTTTTTTTTCCATTTTTTCTTCGCAACGACGGAAAGGAAAGAAAATGGGTGGGAGGAAAAGAGAAGGGGGACGGAGTAGTCGAAGAAGAAGAAGAAAAGGTTACGAGATAAAAACAAAACAAAAACACCAATGCGACGTAAGAATTCCTGGAGGAAAAGGGAATTATTGATCGACGTCGATTAATAATAATCGAACGATCCTATTACTTTCTTCGTTCCGTTCTCGATTTCCCTCTCGCTCTCCCTATCCCTGTCCCACCCACCGAGCGCCCTCCCAGACCCCTTTTAACTTGGACGGAATTTTTGCGATAAGGAAAAAAGGGGAGAGAAAGAGAGAGAGAGAGAGAGTGTAGAAAATAACGGAGGAATGAGAGACAGACAGAGAGAGAGATAGAGAAGGAAATAAGGGATGAAGATAGAGATGGAAATGAGAAGGAGCGAGTGAGAGAGAAAGAGGAAAAGAAGAAGAAGAAGAAGAAGAAGAAAAAAAAATGGAAGAGTTTAGCGTGCATATTGGATGCGTAGGCGAGAAACGTGCACGAAACCCCAAGAGGTTTTCTTATTCTCTCTCTCTCTCTCTCTCTCTCTCTCTCTCTCTCTCTCTCTCTCTCTCTCTCTCTCTCTCTCTCTCTCTCTCCCACCATTTCTTTCTCTCTTATTCCTATGCTCACTCCTATTTGCATCGAGGTAGGTGGTACGCTTCGCGCATCTTCCAGGCGTTACGTTCCAAGGGAACGATGGGGGTGGGGGGTAAGAGCCGTCTGGCTCGATGACGGTCTAAGGGAAGCACAACCTACCAAACATAGATTTAGTTCTCGAGAAGAGTGTACAATACCGTGTATGTTTCCCCATTTCCCTTTTACGCCCAACCAACCCCGTTCCAACCCTATTCCAACCCATCACTCCATCCCTCACTCCATCCCTTATTCCATCCTCATCTCACTCCACTCCACTCCACTCCACTCCACCTGCCTCACCGTTTCTTCCTCCTCCCCCATCCCCTCTTCCTCTTCCTCTTCTTCTTCTTCTTCTTCTTCTTCTTCTTCTTCCATGCGAGCCACCCTTACCCTCTCGCTCCGAACTCCCCTACCCTCCCACCCCACCCCACTCCACCCTATCCCATCTCATCCCACCTCACCGTCTACCTTTTAACAGAAGATACATCAAAACTCTTGGAGCTCGCGTGGCACCTGCCGCCACTAGTATATCCTCCTTAGGTTGTGGAACGTTGCCTAATGCACTTCCTGTACACTACTATCAGCAAGAACCCGCGAGGCACCGATATTCCAAGCAGCTCATGGCAACGGGCATGCCCATCCAAAAGAGTAGGGAAACGTCGGCTTCGTCTAACCGACCAGAAATTTGTCTGTCTGTCTACTAGATCTGTGTGTCTATGTCCGTCTGTGTGTCTACCATCTGTGTCTATGTCTTTCTCTGCTGTCTGTGTGTCTTCTTTGTGTGTGTGTATGCGTTGTAACGCCAGTACCACTGGAACTCTCTTTGCTCTCTAGCGAATTACAAGATTCAGCAGAAGCAAGCAGCTTCTCACTCTCTCTCTCTCTCTCTATCTCTATCTCTATCTCTATCTATCCATCTATCTATCTATCTATCTATCTATCTATCTCTATCTCTGCGCTGGATCAGATATTCCACGTAGCAACCATAAAGACTGGAATACCTTTGACGAGGTGGAGAGATAGTGGAGATGGGGAAGGGGAGAGGAGCAGGTGAGTGGGTGGGTGAGTGGGTGGATGGATGAGGGAGGAGAAAGAGAGAGAGAGAGAGAGAGAGAGCCCTTCGTTTCTACTCTACAACTTTTCCTATGGCTTTGTAAGATTTCTCTCTCTCTCTCTCTCTCTCTCTCTCTCTTTCATACCCATTTCTAGCTTGCTTCGACTTTTCCAAGGAAATACAGCGTCGAACCTTTAAAAGCATTCTCGAATCGACTGGCTCCGATGATGGATCTCTTGCAATACGAGCTCGCTCGAATTTCCCGCGCGACTCCTTTTCCCTATGCTCTCTCTCTCTCTCTCTCTCTCTCTCTCTCTTTTCTTCTTTATTCGGATAAATTGCTTCGAAAACGATTTTCCATCGAAATTATTACATTTTTCGATCCGTTTTAGACCTCTCCTACTATAATAGTTATATATATATGTATATATATATATATATATATATATATATATATATATATTTATATGTATATATGTATATACGTTGTGTGTACGTATTATATTATATATTGACCGTATACCTCTTTAACGCTACTTCGATTTTTAATTCTTTTTTCTCTGTTTCCCCCCCTCTCTCTCTCTCTCTCTCTCTCTCTCTCTCTTTTTACGCAAACAAAATTTTTCCTTCGACAATTTTTCCTCGACATTTATACCTACTCAAGATAAAATTTTACGTATTTCGTTCTTTCGTAAAAAAAAAAAAAAAAGAAAAAAGAGCCCACCAAAAGCCACGTGTCTATTTTAAATATATACGTATACGTTTATATTTGTATATCGAGAGAAATAATTGGCTTCGTTTGATAATGACTTCCTATCGAGAAAAAAAGAGAGAGAGAGAGAGAGAGAGAGAAAAATAAAACCGTAACCGAACGATCAACATTACGTTTTATCTCCCAATGAATGAACCAATTGATATTTACTATCGCAAACGATCCGATAAAAGTTCGATTCGATTGAGGAAAGAAAGGAGAAGAAGAAGGGAAAAGAAGAGAGAGAAAAGAGAGAATATAAATTTCACAGCCAACTTCCCGTCTGGATGAATACATTATTTTCTCTCGTACTCTTTCAACTTTCATCCGTCGTTATGAATATTTAGAAAAGTTGAAGATCGATACGAAACGAGAGGAGATTAAAAAAAAATTTAGTTCCACGCGTAATACATTCCGATGTATTTTTGACCTTCTCATCTTTTTCCTTTTTTTTTTTGCTCTTGTTTTTTTCTTTTTTTTTTTTTTCTTTTTTCTTTTACGCAACACGCAAGGACCGTCGCACGGCTCGTTGAAGCGTGTATTCTTTTTTTTTTTTTTTTTTTTTCTTTCATCCGTCGAAACGTTCGACGGAAAAAAGACAAAAAGAATTGAATCTCGATAAAGGAAAAGGATTAAACAAAAATAAATGCGCACGTGAGATTCCTTTTTTTTCGTCTTTTTTTTTTTCCTTTTTCTTTTTTAGATACCTAACATCGTGTGAAGCATTACACGATCTCTCTCTCTCTCTCTCTCTCTCTCTCTCTCTCTCCGTCTCAATATATCTACCTTACATCAATAATACTGTTTTCTCTTTTTTCTTTTTCCTTTTCTTCCCTCAAGAGTCCAACATTTTTTTCTATCCCCTTATATATATATATATATATATATATATATATCGTGAAAGGACCAACAAAGGACTTCAGTCCTTTCCTGAACGGCCTCTGAAAAGTTTACTCCCTAATATCGGTCCACGCGTTGACACGGCTTCCACTTTTCCACCCCTGTCTTCAATTCTATTTCTCTCCTTTTCTCTATCACTATCTATCTATCTATCTATCTATCTATCTCTATTTCTCCATCTCACTTTTTCGAAAGGATCTTTCTTTTATATTTGCTCATCGGGGAGTAGTCTCTTCCTCTCCCCGTTTTCAAGAGAACTGACCACTTGTGCGAGAGCACCCTTTTCACTACCGTACACCCTTCTCTCTATCTCGAGCCATCTGTATTTCTTCTCTCTCTCTCTCTCTCTCTCTCTCTCTCTCTCTCTCTCTCTTTATCTTTCTCCTCGCACCTTTTTCCTCTCTCGTATGCTTGGCCGAGCCACTTTTCAATCGACCTGACCCTCCCACCACACCACACCACACCACACCACCCAACCCAACCTACCTCCCTCCCTCCCTCCCTCCCCCGAACTACGAAAACACGATCGTATAATATCATGCTCGTCCAAAGTTCCACATCCTCTCTTCTATCTGCTACGTATACAGGAACGGGAAAAGCTTATTTTCCGATCTACCTAAGAGGATTACACACTTCAAAAAAAAAAAAAGAAAAAAAGGAAAAAGAAAGAGAAAAGAAAGAAAGAAAGAAAGAAAGAAAGAAAGAGGAAGACAATGGTAAAAGATACGTACGAAAATGGGAAGGAAAAAGATAAAAGGGAATGAAAATAATGTCAGTAAAAGGGATATGTAAAGGGAGAAATGATAGGATGATGCTCGATTTGCGT
>OU426863.1:6663130-6670630 GCA_911387685.1 Dolichovespula media | reverse complement strand
ATTATACCGGCTAGGAAATCTCAGATGACAGAGGTAGTCCTCCGTTTCGTACGCTTTAACGTCTTACCATAACGTTGATTGTCGTTACTCGTTTAACAAATAATCACGATTGACGAGAAGATGATGTAATGACAAAAAGAATTTTTATACGATCGACGGCGAAATGATCTTCCTTTTCTTTTTTTTCTTTTATTTTTCTCTTTTTGTTTTATAAATATATATCAAATATTCTGTCCCCTTATACGATCGATGAACGCCGTACATTTGTATAATAATATTAATAATAATAATAATAATAATAGTAATAATAGTAATTATGATGATGATGATGATGATGATGGTTTTAACGAATTTAAACGAGTCCGATTTATCGACGCCCCCCCCCCCCCTCTCTCTCTCTATATATATATATATATCGCTTTATTATACTCTCGCGTGATTGCTACAAAGATTTTAATTATATCTGATCTTACATTTAATTACTTAATCGAGCTTTTACCGCGAGTGTGGATTAATTGTACACATTATATATTAATATGCCTTCTTCCTATTTTATTTTCTTTCTTTATGTATTTTTTCTTTTTTTTTTTTTTTTTTTTGAATTTATTTTTATTTTCGTTTTTCTTCTCAATGTTCTCGTTTTTCTTTAAAGTCAACGAAAGATAGATAGATAGAGATAGATAATAAGAGAGAGAGAGGGTGAGAGAGAGAGAGAGAGAGAGAGAGAAGAAGGAAGGCATCGATTTTACTTAACCAACATATGTGTGGCTTTTCAATTCATATTTAATCTAAACGCGTGCGGTTCTACAGTCACGCCGGATCTAAGCACGCTCCGTTTCACTGCATTAGCGGCCGACCGAAAGCATTACGTAGTAATCGCCAGACGCGATCAGACGGCGTTACATAGAGTATGTATTTACGTTACAGTACGGTACGGTACGTAACGTACGTATATATATGTGTGTGTGTGTGTGTGTGTGTGTGCGCGCGCGTTGTGTGTGGGTGTGTATGTGTGTGTAGAAATGTACGTGCACACGTATACGTATCTATGCATACACGTAACACACACAACCCTGAAAGTGAAACAAGGGCGGTGAGGTGAACCGAGTGGTAATGTGCTATTAATATCGTTGAAAACGCAAATTTGCGAATTTAAAGGAAAGGAAACACGTTTGCGCGTCGGGCTCGTTGATCGAGAATATATTTCTTTCAATACGATTCTAATTATTATTATTTTTATTATTATTGTTGTTGTTGTTGTTGTTGTTATCGTTATTATTATTATTTAATAATATCATCGAGGATAGCTCGCACGATTGTTCTTCTTCGTTTTTGTTTTTTTTTTTTTTTTTTTCTTTTGGTTTCAAGCGATTTTCGCATTCATTTTCGAAAACCGTACGAAAATGCATTATTCTCCTTGCGAAAAATGGGATAATAAAGTACGCAGAAGGGTCCAAGTTTTAAAATGGAAAATATTATTTTCGACCGCGATCTCCCTTACACCGTCGTTTCCTTCAAACGAATATTTTCGAAATCGATTCTATTAGATTGCAATTTATTATCTGTCCTTTTATTTCTTTTCTTCTTTTGAAAATAATTTCTCTTAACGAAACGACGACGACGACGACGACGAGGAGGACGAAAAGAGAAGAAAAAAAAAAAAAAAGAAAAGAGAGAAGAAGAAGAAAAAAACAACGAACGAAGAGGGATAAAGATTTGTAACGAGTAGTAAAGTAGTAGTAATGCGTTACAGGGGAGAGTGGAGAGGGCGGGGGAAGGGAGAGAAGTTCTTCGTTAAAAGAAAAAAAAAAAAGAAAAGAAAGAAAGAGAGAAAAATAGAAGCACGGTATCGATCACGAAACAATCGTCTTTAACTACGGACGACGGACGTTAATAATGATCGTAAAGATTCACGTAATAGAGATAGTAAGATATAAAGAAAGAAAGAAATAAGGAAAGGAAAATCAATTTGATGTTTTATATCGTAAAAGTAGCCGAAGGTAGTCGGTTACGACGAGACAAGCCTGATGAATAATCCCCGGGACTTTCTTTTCTTTCGAGTTCGCCAAACGTCTGTCCCTACCCTCAACCCCCAACCCCTAACCCCTCAACCACCCCCCCCTCGTTCTCGGACTAATTGTTTTCTAGTACGGTACCGAAGTACTCCGATTCGAACGAATCCGTTTCACGAATGAACATTATCCTCCCGAGGGAAACAAAACGAGACACTGTTACTATTATTGTCGTCAGTGTGAAATCGACGTTCTACAAAGGAATAGTTAAAAAGCTGTCTCTCTCTCTCTCTCTCTCTCTCTCTCTCTCTTTATCTCTCTCTCTCTCTCTCTTTGTGAGATGTAAGTAAAGTTTCAAACGGACTGATTAAAGCGACTTGAATTTTTATGGTATGTATATATGTATGTATATATAAAGAGGTATGTACGCGTTGTATATATTTTAAGAGACTCTCTCTCTCTCTCTCTGTTTTTATTTTTAAGTATTATTAAATTGCCCAATAAGTAAATATACGAGGAATTTATTAAACGTTTCATATTTATAAATGCATACCCGTGTCCAATACCGAACGATTTCACCGTTTTTTTTTTTTTTTTTTTTTTTATCGAACGAAGAAGAGAAAAAGGAAAAAGAGACAAAAATGAAAGGATACGAAAAATATTACAAACTTCGATATTACTTATCGTCCAATCCGATATTCGATAACGATATATAAGAAATGTACCTATCGTCGATTCATTTGATCAAATCGAAGATTTGTATTACGACGTAAATATTGTAAACGATTGTCGTGGAAAGGAAGAAGGATAATGCGGAACCCCGTTTATACGAAAGAGAGAAATTATTTAATTTCTATTAAACGTGTAATCGGTTGCAAAAAAAAAAAAAAAAAAAAAAAAAGATAGAAAAAAATAAAATAGAAAAGAAAAGAACATAAATTTCTCATTTTTATAAATGGATCGTACTGTATTCTCCGTCGATCGTACGACTTGGACTATTGAATTTTCTCTCTCTCTCTCTCTCTCTCTCTCTCTCTCTCTCTCATACACATACACATACACATACATACAGAATTCGTTCAACTTAAACTCAGCAGGAAGAACAAATCGTCGAACGGGTCGAAAGCTGCAGTCCATCGTCGTCCATTGTCGAAAAGTGGCTCGCGCGTGCCTTTTCAGTGTCTCTTCTCTCTCTCTCTCTCTCTCTCTCTCTCTTTTTTTTATCTCCTTCATCCCCGAACTTCCTACGGCTTTGCTGGCCTAAGACCACCATACGATCGCACAAAAGGCTCTTTCGAAAAATACGTCAGGTCGGACAAAACGAAAGGACTACCACTACTACTTAAAAGAGAGAGAGAGAGAGAGAGAGAGAGAGAGAGAGAGAGAGAGAGAGAGAGAAGATCGAGACGGCAAGTTCTCCCCTAGTCTGATTCACCTATGGCGACAAGAATGAACCTACTCGCTACTTACTACCCCTCCGAATCCACCCCCTTATCCACACCCTTCGTCGCTCCGTCACCATTTCACCGGAACGGAGAAATATAAATGGGCTAAGTAAGGTCGAGGGAGAGTTGAAAATAAAGGATAAAGAATGAAAGTAAAAGAGAGAGAGAGAGAGAGAGAGAGAGAGAGAGAGAGAGAGAGAGTAAGAGAGTGAGAGAGTGAGAGAGAAAACGAGAACCATCCGCTTCCTTTCTTTTTCGAGCTCTAAGGACGGACGTCCGGCTGGAGATGGTACAAATAAACATTCTTCTTCGTCTCTCTCTCTCTCTCTCTCTCTCTCTCTCTTTTTTTCTCTTTGTACGAATAAAAAGAAAAAAAAAAAAAAAGAATAAGAAGAAAAGGAAGACGAAGACAGGGAGAGACAGAAAGAGAGACGAAGAACGGACACCGACATTATTTCTTTCTTTCTTTCTTTCTTTCTCTCTTTTTTTTTTTTTCTTCCCTCTCCTTTTTCGTTGAACCCTACGTAGAGGGCGATAACACAACGGTTGTTACATACGACTTGACAAGAGCCCACGCTGTACTATATTTCTCTCTCTCTCTCTCTCTCTCTCTCTCTCTCTCTCTCTTTTTCTTTTCATTTTTTTCCCCTTTTTTTTCCGCACACCCTTCGTTCACTCGTCCGTTCTCTTATCAAAGTACTTCTTTAGAGGATCTATTTATTATTTCTCTTTTCTCCCTCCCTCCCTCTCTCTCTCTCTCTCTCTCTCTCTCTCTTTCTATTTCTATCTCTATCTCTATCTCTATCTATCTATCTCTTTATCTTTCTTTCTCTCTCTCTCTCTCTCTCTCTCTCTCTCTCTCTCGGGCTCCTTTTTCACGCTTATCGGTTGAATCTTTTCGGTGGACGTCTTCACTCGTCCGCGTATAGTAGTAGTAGTAATAGTGGTAGTAATTTTCTATCCATAGAGGCAGATATATCGTTGCATTGTCCTTCCTCTTTTCATATTCAGCCTCTCTCTTTCTCTCTCTTTTTCTCTCTCTTTTTCTCTCTCTCTTTTTTTTTTTTCATTCCTATCTTTCCGAACAAAATCCTTTGGTAGCGACGTAGTTGAAAGATTTATAATACGTAACCTTTATTCCTCGTAGTATATATCATTTTGAGATTTGTAATGAATATAAAGAGATAGAATTGTAATCAACTT
Organism: Dolichovespula media; assembly: GCA_911387685.1. Taxonomy (NCBI): domain Eukaryota; kingdom Metazoa; phylum Arthropoda; class Insecta; order Hymenoptera; family Vespidae; genus Dolichovespula; species Dolichovespula media. Next base: position 6,665,970 of record OU426863.1, on the reverse strand, counting down.
TGCATAGTAGTAGGATTTTAACATTCGTCTCATCGTTTTCAATGTATAGGGTTTATACAAAATATGTGTTATATTTTGTGTCTATTATACAGATATTTTGTATACACCCTGTAGATAGTTACTTACTCACTTAATTACTTACTTACGGTCGTTCATTCGAAAAGAACGTAAAAAAAAGATTATATACGTGTGTGTGTACACGTATTGATGTACACGCATGAAGGTGAATGTTCGGAATTAAATAATTATTTATCGGATTTGAACGAAAAAAACAAAAAAAAAAAAGAAAAGAAAGAAAGGAAAAGAAGAAGAAAAAAAAGGATAGACATCGTATAGCGATACGCTGACTGAGTGTACCTATGTAAATGAAATGAGATTGAAATTGGGACGACGTAGTAAACGAGGAAAATATTTTCCAAAATACGATAAGGTTAATGGGATTCTGCATTGGGAAGAGCCGTCAACGTGTATATTTAATTTTACATCGTCTCATCCTCGAAAGATCGATCGATCGATCGATCTCTCGGCCAGAGAGAAAGAGACAGAGAGAAAGAGAGAGAGAGAGAGAGAGAGAGATCTTTTTTTAAGTTGTAACTCGTTAAACGTCGACGGTGAGAAATAAAAGGGAGAGAAGAAAAAGGGAAAGAGAAGGATAGAGATAGATAGATAGAAAGAGAGAGAGAGAGAGAGAGAGAGAGAGAGAGAGAGAGATAGAGATAGAGAGATAAAGATAGACAGAGAAGCAACGTACTAAAGTTCACTACGGGTTTTAGAACAAACATCCCGTATCCAAACTGCACTTTTACATTCCCTGACATTTTTCCCGGTGTTACGGTAGAGCGGAAAAACGAGGCCGTCGCGACGCGCGCGCCCAACCCCTCCTCCTCCTCCTCATCCTCTTCCTCCTCCTCTTCCTCCTCCTCTTCCTCCTCCTCCTCCTCGTCAAAAGGGAAGAAACTTTTTGCGTATATCGAGTTTATTCGTGTACTTTGCCAAATGGCCGGTACTCTTTATACATCTCTCTCTCTCTCTCTCTCTCTCTCTCTCTCTCTCTCTCTCTCTCTCTCTCTCTCTCTCTCTAACGTCTACGTGACAACCTACGACGAACATTCTTTTTCATGACCGGACCAAAACTAAAGTGACGTTAATACTATACCCATACGTATCCATCAAATAAATCTATGCATTTACGTTACTATGCACATAAATACGTGTATACATACGCATGCATGCTCTTTTACCATCGTATACGGCTTAACGTATTCGAGTTTTTCGTTGGATAGAAAAGCGTGAGTGGAGGGGATGGGTGGGGGACGGAAGGGGATAAAGGGAGAAAAGAGAATGGAGAGGATGAGACGGAGAAAAAGAAGAAAAGAAAAGGGGAAGGAAAAAATTGGACAGATCGTTCATTTCCCTCTCTCTCTCTCTCTCTCTCTCTCTCTCACACATACTATTTAATAAAAAAAAAAAATATATATATATATATATGCATACGTTATTTTAAAATAAAAACGTATCAATACGTTATTTTATATTTAATGGAATAAACGTCTTGTTTCTCCTCTCTCTCTCTCTCTCTCTCTCTCTCTCTCTCTCTCTCTGTGTGTTCTTTTTTCTCTTTTCATTCCCTTTTTAACTTTCTTTACCCTCCCCCATAAAGGTAATATATAAACGCGTTGTTTTTTCAAGACTCGAGCCGTTTCGTTCGCACGTTAAAAGACGACGCGCTCGTCCGTCTCAAATGAACGACTCGCTGAGAAGGGTGTTGTATAGGGCGGGACGGGGTGAGGATGATCGTCGAGAGGGGGTGGGAAGAAGGGAGAGGGGAGAGAACGAGGAGATACAAGAGTCGTTCCTCGTAATTCTCGTTGGATGCCGATGCTCATAAACGGACATTCCTTCACCTTTTCCACCTCCTTCACCTCCACCTCCTTCACCTCCACCTCCTCTTCTCTCTTTCTTTCTTTTTTGCTCATTCCTCTCTCTCTCTCTCTCTCTCTTGTTTTTACGCGCTCCGCGTACGAACGAAAGACGAAGTAAAATAGAAAGTAGGAGTGGTGTGGGTCGTAGGGTCAAAGGTGAAACTAAAGAATGAAGACGAAGGGCGAGTGAAAGAGAGGTAGGGAGAGGAGGTAGCATAGAAGAGGAAAGATGCAGTTGGGGTCGAGAGAAAACGCACAGGCAGGCAGGAAACCAGGAAACCAAGGCAACCAGGCAGGCAAAACCATGCAGCCCGGAGGCATTCGCGATTTTCATGAATAATAAAAAGGGCGAAGTGTAGATGATGGTGGTGTTGGTATTGATGGTGGTGGTGGTGATGGTGGTGGTGGTGGTGGTTGGGTATCAAGCGCGTCTCCTATCCACGCCTTCGCACGGATCCTCGATTGTTTTCTTAAGAGAATGCAACGTTTTTTTTTTTTTTCATTCTCCTCGCAAAATATGCTGGTCTCAGGTTTTTCTGAGCCCAGACGCAACCCACAGCCCATAGCCCAAAGCCCAGAACCTTTTCCCTCTACCACTCAACCACCTCCTTCTCCTCCTATCTCCTCCTTAGCACCGAATCTTCCTTCCTCGTCTCTTCTCTCTGATCCGTTAGAAAAGAGAAATATATATATATATATATATATATATATATATATATATATATATATATATATATATATATACATATGAAAAGAGAAAGAGAAAGAGAGAGAGATAGTGAGAGAGAGATGGGGAGAGTAAAGAGAGTGAGTTTTCAGAACACCATAGTTTCTTTCCCCCTCTTTACGTTTGAAAGAAAAAGGAAGACCTCGCTTCGTAAGCATAATACCGTCTGTTCCACATTGAACATACGAGGA
>OU426863.1:6653130-6658130 GCA_911387685.1 Dolichovespula media | reverse complement strand
AAGAAAATAAATAAATAAATAAATAAATAAATAAACGAATAACGGGCAACGATGAAATAGTCGAAAGCGACTTTTCTCGAAAGTGCACGCATGCGTGAGTGAGTGAGTGAGTGAGTGAGTGCATGAATGCACACGGTGGTTCTCTTGGGTGAACGATAGGAATGATGGATCTTTTTCGTTCGGTATAAGCGATATAATAAATCCAAAAGATCGATCTCTCTCTCTCTCTCTCTCTCTCTCTCTCTCTCTTTCTCTTTTTCTCTCTATCCATCGAAGATGAGGTTTGATGATTATTCGACATGGCCTCGTCGAATTAAACGGTGCGTTGACATCGATTCGCGCGCGTTTAATAGACCGAATTATTTTTCACCCCCTTTACGGTTCCTACAAAATTAATGCCTTTCCAATTTTCCAACCGTACTCGTTTCGATTGATCACCAAACGGGATGACGATATGAGAGGAGGGAGAGAGGAGGGTAGAATGGATCAAGCAAGCAAGCAAGCAAGCAAGCAAGCAAACGAGCAAACGAGCAAGGAAAGAGAGAGAGAGAGAAAGAGAGGGTGGTAGGAAGGGGTGGTGGTGGTGGTGATGGTGGTGGTGGTGGTGGTGGTGGTGGGAGGATCTGGGAGAGAGAGAGAGAGAGATAGCCAGATAGAGAAAGAAACAGAGTGTATTGTGTGTGCATGTGCTGCTTGTCCGTGTATGATGTGTTTGTGTGTTCATGCGTATGTGTCCTGCTGTGTGTGTGGATGAGGGATGAGTACGTCATACATATCGGAGCACGATGGCTCCGGTAATTTGTAACAAGAACTATGAATAATAATTGTCTCGCATGAACGTCGGGGTAATTTGCTTTAAATCCGCATCGCATTTTCGTATCATTTAACGCTTTATCCGGCCGAATGAATTTTAATGAAATCCACCGACGATGCGCGAGAGAGCTATAGAAAACGTTATACGTTACATACCTACGTACGTACGTACGTGTTTGGCTCGATATGCATGCTTGCGTGCTTGCATGCATTCTTGCATGCACGCTTGCATGCACGCATATATACGTAAGTATATGCGTACGTACATAGAATGCGTGAGAATACATGCGCAATACGAAACAATACGTATAAACGCGCGAAGAGACTACTTGGCCTTTATCGTTTAACACCCGTTATATCATTCATATTCCTCGTTCGGAGTGATAATATTTTTTTTCTTTTTCCTTTTGTTTTCTTTCGCTTCTTTTTTATTTATTTATTTATTTATTCGATTATTTACTTATTCGTTCGTTCATTCATTCAGTCATTCATTCATTCATTCATTCATTCATTCATTCATTCATTCATTCATTCATTCATTCGTTTACCCTCTCTTTTCTTCTTTTTGCAGTCATTTATTTATTTGTTTATTCGTTTAATTCTTTTTTTTCTTTCACATGCACACGTGTATATATATATATATGTGTGTGTTTATATATATATATATATATATATATATATAAACGTAACGTCGTTTTATATTTTATTTTCTTTAGTACATCCACACTGTTTTTTCTCTATCCTTTATTCTCTCCCTCTTTTTTTTTTTCTTTTGTATTATCATTATTATTATTACGTTTTGTTGCCACAATTCTTTTATTTCCATCAATATCACAATGCGCCAAAGAGGATCCGTCGAGCCATCATAGGAAAACAACGAATCGAGAAATAAAAATCATAGATAAAATCGACGCCTTTCTCTCTCTCTCTTTCTCTCTATCCTATATTTGGCAGAAGGTAAAGCGTAAATATCGGGACGAGTTTGGTTTCGAAACACTATAGAGTTTTGCAGAAAATGGCACGCGTAAATATTCTATTTCCGTTATACCGATAGAGAAAGAAAAAGAGAGAGAGAGATAGAGATAGAGAAACGTCACGGGATATTTGTCGAAAACGATCCAAATAAAGATCTGTTATTTTCTCCTCTTGTCACATTTAATCATAAAACACATTTACTCATCGGGATGATCCTTAACCATGACTGAAAGAATAAATCTTTCTTCCCCATAGAAATCATCGGTTTCGTAATAATAGTAATAATAATAATAATAATAATAATAATAATAATAATAATAATAATAATAATAAATAATAAATAACAAATAATAAAAACACTATTAACAATAAGATTAATAATAAAAATAATAATGTCATTAACAGAAACAATTCGATCAGCGCTTATATTCCATTTATTATCGAATATTTTAGAAGAGAATACGCGCCATAGAGAAAAATTTAATAAAGTCTTCCCTCTCCCTTCCTCTCTCTCTCTCTCTCTCTCTCTCTCTCTCTCTCTCTCTCTCTCTTTCTTTTTTTCTCTCTTTCCGTCTCTCCTTAAATATCCATTATCTCCTACGTCATCTCACTGATGCATTTTACGAGCGTTCTCGTATTCATAGTTACCCTCTCGATATTAAAAGAAGGTAGGCAGTGAAAATACCGAATAAACAATCAAACAAAAACAAAGAAAAAAAGGAAAGAATAATAAGAAGCAGATGTACATACGAACGAACGAACGAAAATACGAAAGATTTCGCCAATAAAAAGGAATGATCGCGAGGGGATGAAAGTGAATATACAAAAAAATAAGATAAAATAAAAAATAAAAAAAGGAAATAAAGAGAAGGAAAAAGGTTTAAGACAAAACCTTCCCCCTCCCCCCCACCTCCCCCCCCCCAAAAAAAAAAAAGAAAAGAAAAGAAACGATAAAGAAGGAAGGATCTCCATTGGCTCGTTCGTATTCGCGTGAATTTGGCACGTACGCAAAACGCATTAGATTCCAGCTCGTCACGTTCTAGCCAATAATATCTTTCACGGTGGTAGAATCGACTCTCTCTCTCTCTCTCTCTCTCTCTCTCTATCTATCTATCTATCTATCTATCTATCTGGCCTGATAAAGTTCCATTCCCGTTTGCGGTCGCTCAATCAGACCACGACGAAACCGCCAATAATTTTCCATTTTCACGGCTCGATCATAATGCTTTTACTCACACAGAGACACCATATATACATACATATTACATATATATATATATATGTATGTATGTATATATGCACACAGTCACACACACACACACACACGTGGTGTAGAATATATATATATATATATATATATATATATATATATATATATATATATATATATATATATATATATATTCTACAGCTTCCTCGATCTTCCCCTTTGGATTTTAAGTTTACTACCGAGACCATATTCCGGAGGCGGGAAATTCGAACGCCTGACTCGATGCTTTCATCCGCATCCAGCTTAATTCACCGCGAAATACCGGATGTCCATTAGTTACTACCGAGCCTGCTTCGAACCCACCCTCGTTCGTATCCGTATATAAACATTGTACACACTGGTACACGTTTAAATATACATACGTAGGACGTTCACGTATCCTACGTATATATATTATGTGTCGTGTGTGTGTATGTGTAGGTGTATGAGTACGAGCATAGGTGGCACCAGAAACAAAAACCAGGAATTTTGATCTCATATATATATATATATTTATTTATTTATGATGACTCACCCACCACAACGATATTTTCTACATTAAATTCTAATTTTACAAAATAATTAGTTGAAGAGACATCGCATCGCGTTGACGAAACTTTTAACTATGATTTTAATTTTAATTTGATAGAAGGAGACAGAAAAATTGAATGAGGGAGATAGAGAGATAGAGATAGAGATAGAGATAGAGAGAGGGAGAGGAAGAGAGGAAGAGACAGAGACATACGATTTCAATTCCATAGGAATGTCATTTGTACTTGTATTATTTGTGTTTACGACATTCCGAAAGGTAAAATTATATATCACTACTCCGGTCTCTCCGTTGTTATCATAGAGGAATTGGACAATCCATTTGTTCTGTTGACTCAGCTTCGAATATCTAAACCGTTGGTTTCTCGGCACCCTTCTAATCTTCGTCGAGTGATGAAGTGTACCCTGTCTCTTTCAACCTTAGAGACGTCTCTACGTGATTATCCTTTTTAATGAATTTATTCATTGTTTTATTATAAACGCGTATTCTTTAGCAGATCAATTCTTATGCAGGTTACATTAACCATCGAATTTATTTGTTTATGCATTTTCTTTTTTGTTTTTGTAATTATATGTACCGTCCAACGCTCGATACATTGGTTTATTTTTTTTTTTTTTTTTAAATCGTCTTATAGATACGAATAATCTTTTACGCGTGAGTTTCGTTTTGTTTTATTATTATTATCATTATTGTTATTGTTATTGTTATTATTATTATTATTGTTATTATTATTATTATTATTATTATTATTATTATTATTATTATTATTATTATTATTATTATTATTATTATTATTATTATTATTATTATTATTATTATTATTATTATTATTATTATTATTATTATTATTATTATTATTATTATTATTATTATTATTATTATTATTATTATTATTATTATTATTATTATTATTATTATTATTATTATTATTATTATTATTATTATTATTATTATTATTATTATTATTATTATTATTATTATTATTATTATTATTATTATTATTATTATTATTATTATTATTATTATTATTATTATTATTATTATTATTATTATTATTATTATTATTATTATTATTATTATTATTATTATTATTATTATTATTATTATTATTATTATTATTATTATTATTATTATTATTATTATTATTATTATTATTATTATTATTATTATTATTATTATTATTATTATTATTATTATTATTATTATTATTATTATTATTATTATTATTATTATTATTATTATTATTATTATTATTATTATTATTATTATTATTATTATTATTATTATTATTATTATTATTATTATTATTATTATTATTATTATTATTATTATTATTATTATTATTATTATTATTATTATTATTATTATTATTATTATTATTATTATTATTATTATTATTATTATTATTATTAT
>OU426863.1:6640630-6643130 GCA_911387685.1 Dolichovespula media | reverse complement strand
AGGATGAAAGATAATAAATTCAAAAAAGAAAAAAAAGAAAAAAAAAAAAAGAAAGAAAGAAAAGAAGCGAAACAAGATGGAAAAACAAATCTCTGATCACGCGCGTATTCTCTTCGTCGTTTCGTTTATTTTCTTATTTCGAAAAAATTCTCTTATCGTCTCGCAAACGAAAGGAAAAAAAAAAAACAAAAAAAAAAGCAAAAAAGAAAAAGAGAAACGAGGTACTCGAAAAGGATCGAAGGACTAAAAGGAGAGAAAGGAGAGAGGAGAGAGATGGAAAAGGAAGGGGTTCTCTTTGTCTAGGATGCTAAAGGCGAAGTCGTAAATTTCTTCTTTTTTCTTTTTTTTTTTTTTTTTTTTTTTTTGCAACGAAAATCTATGACGACGACGACGACGACGATATTAGCGTCGTCAAAAAGATTTACTCCCAAGTAGAAAAGATATTTTTAAGTGGGGCTGACCGACCTCCTTTGACGAATACTTAAAAGCGTCATTTTTCAGTAGACACAGGCCAAAAAAAAACTATCTGGACTGTTTTATACGACTGTTTTTTAACGACCAATATACATACATATCAATCTATCTATCTATCTATCTATCCATCCATCCATCCATCTATCTCTACGTATATACGTATATACGTACGTATTATATATTTATGTATGTATGTATGTATGTATGTATGTATGTATGTAAGTGAATGAAACGTATTATACGTGTTCTCTAGTTAAAGTCTTTTGAGAACGATAAAGTGTAAACGAACTTTTTACGTCTACGTTATTTACGACCTAATCAAGCCCTCGAAGTACTTTCTTTCGTCTCTTCTCACCCCTCCCTCTCCCTCCCCTCTCTTTCGTTTTTATATTCTTTGATAAGAAACGAAAAAAAAAAAAAAAAGTAGAAAGAAAAAAGAGTAGAGAAAAAGATTTAAAACAGAAAAGAAAGACAAATTATTTGCGCGAACGTAACATAAGAGGGGGGAAAAAAAAAGAAAAGAAAAGAAAAGAAAAGAAAAGAAAAGAAAAGAGAAGAGAAGAGAAGAGAAGAGAAGAGAAGAAGAAAAAAATAGATTCCCGCGAAACACGCAAAAGTTTGGCCTTTGTCACCGACCGAAACGTCTATTAGTATCGTCGTTAAATGTCAAGAAAGTTACTACGGGGTGTGTATGGGGGTGGTGACGGTCCGAGGGGCGGTGGAATGACGCCTTTTAAAAGAACTTCAAGCGTGTACGTGTACGAGCATGCATACACGCTTATATCGAATCATAAAAAATGACACTCAATCGTAGCAATACAGGATCGTTATTTTTTTTTTGTTCCTTCGATCCTCATCGTCAGATTTTTATATCGATCGTGGATTTTTCACCTTGTCCCGCTTTATTCCTTTTATTTATTTATTTACTTTGTTTTCCTTCCTCTTCTTCTTTTTTTCCTTTTTTGCAATCGAGTCCCAATCGTACAAGCGATCCCTGATTTTCTTTCTCCCTCGTCCTTTCGCGTTTCTATCCTTTTCAAACTATTTCGGAGGAATAAACGAATCGTCAAAATAAAAAATATCCGTGCCAGTGGGAATATCACTCGGATGGGAGTAAAAATTCGTTTGAAATATACACAACGTTCGTTTTTTTCTTTCCTTTCTCTCTCTCTCTCTCTCTCTCTCTCTCTCTCTCTCTCTCTCTCTTCTTCTCTTTCCCTCCTTCTCTCTAATAAAACCATCCAAAAAGTGGCACACTTCGTGTAAAGGTCGTCCTCTTTTGAAATAATAAACCCCGAAATTCGTGGGAGCGAAGAAGCAGCGAGGAAGCAAGTGGGGAGGGGTGTTCGGGGTGTGTGTGTGTATGTGTGTGGGGGGGGGGCGGTAGTACACATAACCCCCACGGCAAGCCCCTCACGCCTACATAGAGGAGGATGAGGTGGTTTCAAATATTTGAGGATGAGCTTGCGAGTATGTTAATCAGACTTTTTACAATGTTTCTCCTTTCATTTTTATACCGACCCATCCCTTTCGTCGAAAAGTTTCGTTCTAGTCACGTTTCCGTGTCGTTTCAATGTATATACCCAACCCCATCCCCCCCACCCCTCACCTCATCCCCACTCACGACTAACCCTGCACGCAAACATACATACATACATACATACATACATAAATACATTCATACGTACATTCGTACGTACATAAATACATGTACGAGTACGTATATTTGTCCCTTCGTGGGACAAAAAAGGAAAAAAAAAATAAATAAATAAAAAAGAAAAGGGATGAGGGGAAAGAGATCGAACGTCATGGGTGGGGGGGAAAAAAAAAAAAAAACGTATTGGCTCAATACCAGACGTTATTTATGCGAAAGATTAGGATTCTCTCTCTCTCTCTCTCTCTCTCTCTCTCTCTCTCTCTTTCTCTCTTTCGATCTCGTAAAATCCTTTCCACGTGACGTATATACATCAAGGTCGTTATTGTTTCTCTATCACACGTCGAATTTTCTTTCTCTAGGCGAAAAAAA
>OU426863.1:6618130-6635630 GCA_911387685.1 Dolichovespula media | reverse complement strand
ATACACAGATGTAGTTCCTCTTTATGTACAACTTGGATTGTGCTATATATATATATATATATATATATATATATATATATATCTACATACAACCTATCCTGACTTAAATTTAACTAAGAGTTCACCCTAAGGATTAATGTAGTACCATAGTAATTACATGAAGAACAGGTGCGATTTACGTATGTATTTATGTCTGTATGTGTGTGTGTGTGTGTGTGTATGTATGTTGGTCGAACCACGAAACTGCAAGGTTTAATCTTTCGTCGTCTCCCATAACCGAAAAGATAAACCACGAGGAAGATAAATCCCACGTGTACGCACTATTCGTAAAAAAGAAAAAAAAAAAAACAAAGAAAAAGAAAAAAATCCGGTCGAATTCCATTGCGTTACTGAAAGAAAAAGAAAGAGAGAGAGAGACAGAGATAGATAGATAGATAGATAGAGATAGAGAGAGAGAGAGAGAGAGAGAGAGAGAGAGACCATCGATCGAAGATTACTTTAAAAAAAAAAAGAAAAAAAAAACAGGAAAACAAATAAAAACTTATTTTCTACTTGATGACGAGTTCCCTTGTTGATTAGAGTATAGAACGAAAAATGAAAAGGGATTGGAAGGAAAAATAAACGAGAAGAAATGAATGACTGAGTGGACGGGGGGAGAGGGCGGGGGTGAGAAAAGGGGAAAGGGATATATTTTTTATTTGAAAATTTTGGTTGCTCCTCTTTCTACTACTTTCTTTTTTTTTTGCTTTCTTTCTTTCTTTCTTTCTCACCATTCTCTCTCTCTCTCTCTCTCTCTCTCTCTCTCTCTCTCTCTTTTTCTCTCTCCCTCGTTTCTCGTACATAAGATACATTTGTAAAAAGTTTTCCAAAAGCCGTAACAGTACCGTATCGTACCGTACAATGAATTTTTATTTCTGATCTTTAATGCTCAGGGATGAGAACCGTAATGTCCTCTGACCTCGCATCTATTCATATCATGGTTGACTTTTCGGAGAAACAGAAGGAGCTTTCTTTCTTCCCTAGGATGTTTGTTCGAAATGGAAGGTGAGAGAGAGAGAGAGAGAGAGAGAGAGAGAGAGAGAGAGAGAAAGAGAGAGAGAGAGAGGAGTAGTAAGGTGTAGTTACTTTCCTTTGGACGGTAGTAGTCCAATGGCTTTTCTCTAACTTTCTACCCCACAAGAGAGAGAGAGAGAGAGAGAGAGAGAGAGAGAGTGAGTGTGTGTGTGTGTGAAACCTTAACAATGTGTCCCAGTGAATACATGCCAGTGTTATAGCAAGAGGAGGGTCATCCTAGGGATTTGGGTATATCATTCGATCCAACGTTGTTCTTGTTTCTTCCCTTCTAGAATTTCTACATGTGTGTGTGCGTATGTGTGTGTCTGTGTGTGTGTGTGTGTGTGTGTGTGTGTGTGTGTGTGTGTGTGTGTGTGTGTGTGTGTGTGTGTGTGTGTGTGTGTCTGTGTGTGTACATACGTAATATCAACGAACGATATTTAGAAACTTTGTAGAATTTCATATACGTATATATATTTATATATATATATATATATATATATATCCAATCCGGAATAATCTCTTACGAGTGCTTTCGAATGATATCGAAATCGATTTTAATATATTTGCATATATATATATATTTTCTGTATCGATATATAAATATCGATAATATCATCGGAACGATTCGGTTTAACGACGATAGATTTGACATCTCCGTTTTTTATCTCGGTTGAAAAGAAAATGGTCCAAAAAAAAGACAAGAAAAAGAATAAAAACAGTTCGATCCGATTCACTCGCGTACGTACGTACAATCACCCGCCACCCCCCGAACCCCTCCTCCTCCATCCCGCTTCAACTCTCGAAAGAAATACTCGTCCCGTTCTCTCCTTCTTCGTTTTCCTTTTTTTTTTTCTCCGTTTCCTTCTTCTTCTTTTTTTTTTCTTTTTTCATTCGACGAAAGAAAAAGAAAAGAAAACAATATTAATGATGATAATAATAATAATAATAATAATAATAATAATAATAATAATAATAATAATAATCGCGTAATTAATTATGATTACAGCGGAGAATTTGCCAGCGGGCTTTCCGATGATAACACAAGCGCCTGCAGCTAAGGTGGTCGAGATGGGTCATAATGCCGTTCTGCTTTGCGGTGCCATTGGTTCGCCAACGCCCATCATCTCTTGGGTTAGAAATATGCTGCCCATGGACACGTCCAATCCACGTTTCACGGTTCTGGATTCTGGTAAGTAGTAAAGATCACTTTTCTCTCTCACTCACTCTTTCACTCTCTCTCTCTCTCTCTCTCTCTCTCTCTCTCTCTCTCTCACTCTCTGTCTCTGTCTCTGTCTCTGTCCTCTACGTGTGTGTTTGTGTGTGTGTGTGTGTGTAGTCATCGGTTTACCATCAACCCGTTACCATCGGAGTTTATAGCCAAGACACGTACGAATCTAACTTTTCTCATCCACTCGAAATCGAAAGCACGATGAGAGAGAGAGAGAGAGAGAGGAGAGAGATAGAGATAGATAGAAAGAGAGAGAGAGAGAGAGAGAGAGAGAGAGTAAGCGATATCCTACTAAGATCATCGAATCATGACTAAATTTTTTATTATACGAGTTCTACTCCCGTAGCTGTCATTATTCAAACGAATTCTTCATAAGTATCGTCATTCGATTATATATATATATATATATATATATATATATATATAAATATATGTATATGTAATATATTATATATCTTGTTCGAACTTTTCTTCCTTTTCTTTTTCTTCTTTTTCTTCTTCTTCTTTTTATTCTTTTTATTTTTTTTGTTTGTTCGACAAAAATACAATCGCATAGACGCGACACGTAGATATCCATTATGAATGATATATCCATTGATAGGCGATAGAATAGAAATTTTAAATGATTCTTTTTGATAAATACAAAACTATTACTCCGCGTATACGTCCATGCGCACACAATCGCGTAGGCGCGGCATCTAGATATCCGTTATGAATGATATATTCATTGATAGGCGATAGAATAGAAATTTTAAATGATTCTTTTTGATAAATATAAAACTATTACTCTACGTATACGTGCATGCACACACACACACACACACACACACACACTCTCTCTCTCTTTCTCTTTCTCTCTCTCTCTTTTTCACACACACACACACACACACACACACACACACACACACACATACAGGACATACATACATACATACATACATACATACATATATATATGACGTAAGATAAGTGATCGAGGGAAACAGGAGTGTTACGATGAAAAGGGGATATCGAACGTGGAAGAATAAAGTGTTTGAGCTAGTCGAGAACGAGTGAACGAGGAGAAGAGTGAGTATAAGAGAGAGAGAGAGAGAGAGAGAGAGAGAGAGAGACAGACAGACAGACAGAGACAGAGAGAGAGAGAGAGAGAGAGAAGGTTGTAGAGCCCCTGGCTGGCGCATGTCATATCTCGTTGAGTGCCAGAGTGCGTAAGTCACTGTCAACTCGCAGGCAGCGTTGATCGAGTGGTCACGCGATATGGGGAACATTCAGTACATCCATCTCGTTTGCCGGAGAGAGCACACCTGCCCACTTTCGCGAAGTACACTTCGTGTCTGGTCATATACGGTGGCTCATAAGCGTCGTCGACTATTGGCTCTCGCGTACACCAATACTAACCCAACCCAATCTCCTCCTCCTCCTCCTCGTCGTCCTTGTCGTCGTCGTCGTCGTCGTCGTTCTTCCAGTACCCCACCCCATCCCACCACCCCACCTTTCTCCATCAGACACATATATCTCCGACACTTCTTTTCTCCTACCATCGAGTTACTTCAACCTACCACCCACTCAACCACCCACCCAACCATCTACTCCTCTCTCCCTCTCATCCTCAATCATAAAACGTATTCCTCTTACTTCTAGCAGTTACCATAGGTATAGAGGAGATATACATATACATATATATATATATATATATATATATATATATATATATGTATATATGTATGTGTAGATATATGCGTGTATATGTCTGTGTGTGTGTGTGTGTAACATCGTCGGTTGAAGGCGATCCTTTCGATCGATTGGTGGATGATCTAAAGAGAGAGAGAGAGAGAGAGAGACAGACAGAAAGAGATAGAGAGAGAGACTTCAGAACATGGAAATTTTTACGTCAATCTTCTCTCTCTCTCTTTTTTTCTCCTTTTTTTATCTCCATCTTTTTCTATCCTCCTTTCGTTTCGTTTCGTTTCGTTTCTTTTTTTTTTTTTCGTCGCGCTCGTTCTAATCTTTCAATTCACAATCGTATTTTCGAAAACGTCGTCGCACATCATCGAAGTGACGAAAATTCGGACGACGGTGAGCGTGCTAATAACGTGTGTCGTGCCTTTATTTTTCTCTCTCTTTTTTCTTTTTTTTATTTATTTAATTATTTTTTTTTTTCCTTTTTTTCTTCCTCTTTTTTGAACCAAACCACTTTTTCGATTCACGATTTACTCTACACAACACAACGAATAACGTTTTCTTTCCCAACGTGTCTAGCGTTCGTCACTCATTATCATTGTCACATTTATATTTCAACGTTGGAACAACGCGACTCGAACGAATCGTTCCAGTATAGAAATATTTGATTGCTTATATATATATATATATATATATATATATATATATATATATATAAATATTTTATTTTCGTTATAACGTCCCGATCGAATTTCCCCGGGTCTCTTCGGGCGTCACGATGAGGTAATTTTTGTTGAAAAATTGAACGCTTACGATTCGATTGACGTGTCAACTGGACGACGAAGAGAGAAAGAAAAACAAGAAGGAAAAAATAAACAAGTAAATAAATTCGATATTAAGGAAATAATAATTAAAAGAGTACTATATCATAGTAAATGTGAATCTTCGTCGATAACCTAACTCTAGGGATAAGAAAAGGTCTTAAATTTTGTTTTTATCGTCGGGTGTGCGTCGGTTGGTATCATTATCGAGCGACGAGGGGTATGTACGTCCTCCCCCTCACCCTCCCCCTCATCCTCCTCACCCTCATCCCCAACGTTAATACCCGGCATGCACCGCCGTTACTCGCTCGACAACGCAACTATCTTTACGGCACGAAGAGCTCGCGGTGTTCTATTCCGCGACGTGAAAAAGAAAAAAAAAAAATAATAAAAAGAAAAGAAAAAAAAAGAAGAAGAAGAAAAAGAAAAAAGTATATTACGTACATTGGAATGGTGGGATGCTTGGATGCTTGTACGTCCAACGAAAATAGAAAAAAAAAAAAAAAAAAAAAAAAAGAAAAACAAACTATGGATGTTGCTAACTAGGACGTTGCGCGCTTGGTCTTTTGTTATGGGGATGAGTGCCTGAAAAGAAAAATAAAAGAAAAAAAAAAAAAGTAGAGAAAAACAAAACAAAAGAGGGGCAACAAAAATGAAAAAGATCGTTCATTTGTTCATTTGTTCATTTGTGTATTTAATACTCTGTCTTTTCGTTTATATACATATATATATATATATATATTTTTTTTAGGTTAATTTTGTCGACATAAATTTTTCCTCAATTTTTCCTCCCTCCTCCTACCCCTTATAATATATAAGATTTGTGGATAGACGATAGATCGAACGATGGCGATCGAAAGGGATATATATATATATATATATATATAAAATTCGAGTTAATACGTTTTCGATAAGAATATTTTTACTACGCGTGAAAGATGACGACAAGAGCAGCTTTAAACATAATTCGCTAGTTTCATAGTCATCCTTCTCCATCCCGATATCATTACCTGTTTCAGCCGATACGATATTCTACCTTAATCTTTTTCTCTCTCTCTCTCTCTCTCTCTCTCTCTCTCTCTCTTTCTCTTCCTCCTCTCCCACCCTTCTCGTCCTATTATATCATAAAATATTATATATGGCTTAATGTACTGCGAAGAGTAGATCATGGGAAAACGTTAGTGATATGTATGTATGTATGTATAAACATTTTCCTTGTATGTATGTATTTATGTATAAACATTCTCCTTGTATGTATGTATGTATGTATATATATATATATATATATATATATATATATATATATATACCGACGTACACCTGTTAGTAGTGTGTAGTGTACAAAGTTTAGCCTCTAGAAAATGGATGCACGTAGAGCTCGGGTAGAAAAAAGGTTGGTAGCATAAACGCGTTGCGTCTGAAGGATGATGTCCATTCTGCCGAAAGGAAGGCTTTCATAAATCCTTGAAAATCGTGCGAGCTTTAAACGTTAACGCGCGCGTTATAACTTCCGATATATTTGAAATATTCAATTCACCGTCTCATCTCGATATTTTTATTATTATCGTTATCATTATTATTATTATTTATTTATTTATTTCGATAAATATTGTAGACAAGATCTGTATCTCTCTTTATTCCTGTTTTTTCTTTTGTCCCCTTTTTTTGTTCTTTTTTCTTTTGGTTCTGTTCTTTTTTTTATTTTTTTTTATTTACGTCAGTTCGTTCGCAATGTAAAAAAGAAGGGAAAAAAGAAAAGGGATGAAAAAACTTATCCACCCCTCCCCCTGCCTCCCTCCCCGAACCCTCCGGTAATAATTTTCTTTACGGGATAATAAACAACCCATAGAGACTATAATTTGAACTACATAAGACCATTAAGAGGAAGGAGAATTATTATTAATTCGAGAGAGCACGGGATATATAATCGAGCGTACATTAAAATAATTATAATAAAAATAAAAATAAAAATAATAATAATAATAATAATAATAATAATAATAATAATAACGACGATGATGATGATGATGATGATGATGATGATGATAATGATATTAATAACGATAATAATAACGATTTCGATTGAATTATTTACGTTGCGTGAATCTTTAAAGGAGGTGTTTTCCATCGGCCGAATATAAGTACTTATAAGTTCGTTATTAAATTCATTAATTCGTTATATGATTTAATTATATTCACGTACGCTCTACCAGATTTGTTATATCATTTTATCGTTTCGTTTAATTTTTATTATTTTTTTATTTTTTTTTTATAAACAGTTTTGTAATATCTCATTACTCATTTTACCACCGATCCGACCAATATTCTCTCTCTCTCTCTCTCTCTCTCTCTTTCTTTCATTATGAATTGTTTATTGTATCGTGTTACGTAATAAACGTTACGCGTGTATATATATATATCTATATATATATATATATATATATATATATATATATATATATATACATATATATATTGTATCTATATATATATATATATATATATATATATATATATATTAAATTCATTATATATATATATATATATATATGTAGGTTTACGTGAAAAGAACTTAATATATCCAATCGTTAAATTATATTTCATAGTTATACGTTTAAGGGCAAAGGAACTTTTAGGGTTGCTAATAAAGGAAGGAAGGAAAGAGAATAAAAGCCGCATGGGGAGTAGCTCGAGCTCGAACTCGAGAGAGAGAGAGAGAGAGAGAGAATGGTTAACTCTTCGTCAACACTCGTAAAATTTCTACCATTAAAGCTCTTGCTGGTTCATAGTAAAGATACAGAGACAGAGAGTGCGTGTAAGATAGAGAAAGAGAGAGAAAGAGAGAGAGAGAGAGAGAGAGAGAGAGAAAATTCAAAGAAAAGGGATGATTCGAAGTTCGAAACAAACCTCGAGTTATATATATTGTAGAACGAGGGAGGGTTAACACCTGTGCCGAAATTCCCACACCGTTCCTCGTCTCTTTTAACTACCCCATTCCCCTTTCTCTGTCTCTCTTTCTCACTATCTGGCCTCGGTCCAACCCCCAGTCCAACTTCAACGTACCATACCACCCCTATTCCTTCGAACACTGTCGCGAAACAACCGTGAACCATTCTGTTACGTTCCAAAACTTTCTATCTATCTCTCTCTCTCTCTCTCTCTCTCTCTCTCTCTCTCTCTCTCTCTCTCTCTCTCTCTCTCTCTCTCTCTCTCTCTCTCTCTCTTTCTCTCCTTAAGTTGATTGTGGACGTCTCGTCTATGGGCTTCACAGCCCACAATCAACTTTATTCCCATATAGATTTTCAAGGATCCGTAGAGCCGTCTTTTCTACCATGGGACGTAGTAGAGTATTCACCCCTCGACGACGATACCGACGACGACGACGACGACGACGACGACGACCCTTCTTCGAGAACACCCTCCATCGATGGAGGGACCATTAAGGATCACCCTTTTCCCTAGAGGGTAAACTTGACTTATGACGGAATACGTCTATCAGCGGGGAAACTCGAGTGCGTTACCTCATACTCCTCTTCTTACATCCTTTCGAAACACCATCCATTCCTTCGTCTTCTTCTTCTTCGTCTTTGTCTTCGTCTTCGTCTTCGTCTTCGTTTTTGTCTTCGTCTTCGTCTTCGTTTTTGTCTTCGTCTTCGTCTTCGTTTTTGTCTTCGTCTTCGTCTTCGGTTTTTTCTTCGTCTTCGTCTTCGTCTTCATTTTTGTCTTCGTCTTCGTCTTCGTCTTCGTCTTCGTCTTCGTCTTCGTCTTCGTCTTCGTCTTCGTCTTCGTCTTCGTCTTCGTCTTCGTCTTCGTCTTCGTCTTCGTCTTCGTCTTCGTCTTCGTCTTCGTCTTCGGTTTTGTCTTCGTCTTCGTTTTTGTCTTCGTTTTCGACGGAAGCAAACGAGAAAGGACGAAGACGTGGCAGGAAATATTTAGCATCCTTTTGGAATAACGTCCTCTTGCAACAACATTCATTTCTTCTTCGTTGTCTTCGTCTTCGTTTTCTTCGTCTTTATCTTCGTCTTCTTCGTCTTCGTCCTTGTCTTTGTCTTCTTCGTCCTTATCTTATCCTTTCGGTACCTCTTTTTTGCAACATCAGCCATTTCTTCCACCTCTTCTTCTTCATCATTTTCATCTTCTTTGTTGTCTCTTTTCTTCGCTACATCAGCCATTTCTTCATTTTCATCTTCTTTGTTGTCTCTTTTCTTCGCCACATCAGCCATTTCTTCATTCTTCTTCATCGTCTTTGTTGTCTCTCGTCTTTGTTCTTCTTCTTTTTCTTCCTCGGCGAAAATGGACGAAGAATGACGAAGAATGACGAAGAATGACGAAGAATGACGAAGAATGACGAAGAATGACGAAGAATGACGAAGATGTAGCAAAGAGATGTGTTAACAGTTTATAGATTCCTACCTATCTACCTACCTATATATACATCCGTACGTACGTACATACAAACAAACATACGTACACAGATGTCTACTTAGAAAATTCCTCATAGACTTGCCTAAAATGTCTTCACCATTTTCACGAATATAAAAGGATAGAAAGAGTGATCGAATACCAATACCTGAATCTCGAATAGAATGGAATGACGTTCGTTACCTCAAACGAACCTTTGTCCCATCGTTCTCTTCGTCTGTTTTTTTTTGTTTTTTTTTTTCTTTGAACCATCACGATCCTCGAGAGAAAGAGAAAGAGAAAGGGAACAAGAGTTTCTTAGGCAATCGTCGTAGGGGTGGGAGGAGGAGGAGGAGGAGGGTAGGGAAAGGGTTGTCCTCTCGAGTATTCCCGTTCGGGATTCCGTCGCATCGGGAACAAATTCCTCGAAGAAAGAAATTCCTCACCGACGAAGCTTTCCCCAAATTTCCTACATTACGAATTTGTTCGAAAAAAATAAAAGAAATAATGAAAAAAAAAAAGAAAAAAAAAGAAAAAAAAAGAAAAGAAAAGAAAAGAATAAAATTTTCTACGATCGAATCTCCTTTTTATTTTCGTATGAATGATGATACAATGCGTAAAAATCAGATCATCCATATTGCTTCCCTTTTAAGTGATCGATATTCCCTTCTACGCACACGCACACACACACATATATATATATATATATATATATATATATATATATATATATGTCTCAGTATCCTATATGTCTGTTGTGTATCTGTGTGTTAGAGAGATATAATTTCGTTTATCCGATCGTTTTTCGCGTTCCATTTGAAAAGTTCTTTTCCTGGCAAGCATTACGAGTAACCTTCGTCGCCCACCCCAACCACCCCCGTTACTTCCCAAATCGAGATGGCATTTGACGGAGTGGTGGGTTTACGAAAAAGAGGGTTGGAAAAAAGAACCTTCAAAGCCGGTTTACGAACGTTGGCTCGTTCAGGTTGTATCGGTGATATGATGATATCGATATTAGTAGTAGTAGTAGTAGTAGTAGTAGTAGTGATAGTATTAGTAGAGTGAGGGGTAAGCAGAGGGTTGGAAAGGAAGTTTGTAGGTGAACGCAGCACTCGAAGGCTGCTAGGGGTTGGTATTTTCAACGATTGCAAAGGCACAGAAGAGTAGAGCCTAGGAGACGTACGTAGGAGAAGACGAATGACGTTCGCGCTCGAGCGAACGCTTAAAGCATTTTACCAAAGACATTCCTCTGCCCGCATGATCTTCCTTCCGTTTACTCACTCTCTTGTATCCAATGATGGTGATGGTGTAAGTGATGGTGGGTGGGTGGTGGTGGGGTGGGTGGTAGTGGTGGTGGTGGTGGTAGTCGTGCCATCGTGTTAAACGCGAGAGACTATTCGCTTTTGACGTTAATGCGGCTCACGTTCGGCTCTTTGATTAGTCGACGAGAGAGAGAGAGAGAGAGAGAGAGAGAGAGAACGGTATCGTACGTTCCCGTCTTCACCGTTCCGACCTAACCACCCTAACCTTCTCCTAACCTCTTCTAACTTCCACCGATCCAACGCGGGAAGGCGCCTCTTTGCAAAAAGGATATCACAAATTTAATCTTCTTCCTCGTTCCCGTCGTAGTTCTCGTCGTCGTTGTTCGTTTATTCTGATAAAATTGTAATGAGAATTCAAGTGTAATTTATCTTATCTTTTTTTTTCTTGTCTTGCTTTGCTTTAATTTGATTTGATTTGATTCGATTCGATTCGCTTTTTTCCTTTCTTTTTTTTTTTTTGTTTTTCTTTTTTTGGTATTAGCCAGATATATGCGAATTGTCACGTTAGGATATTTCTGAGTTTTTTTGTTTGTTTTTTTTTCCTTTTTTTTATATACACATACATATATATATATATACATTAATGTTGAAAAAAATAAAATTAAGAATTATCCGTGCGTGAATTTAACGGAGATTCGACGAATATTTTATATAGGATTATTACAATAAATATTGTAGTATATATGTATATTTTATTGGATGGGTGTATCGTAACATCTGTCGATTCGTCATCTGGAATACCTTTTCTGATCTTTACACGATATCCGATAAAAAGAGAGATCAAAACTATTGTAATATATAAATTAAAGTATACATTTACATATATACACACACACACACACATATATATATATATATAATACACATATATCTGTCATAAATCAAAGATAAGATTGATATTGTTTTTGAATATCCTCGTAAAGAAATTCTATATACATATACATAAATACATACATATATATATATATATATATATATATATATATATTTTTCTCTCTCGAAGTAGAAGTAGAAGAAGAAGAAGAAGAAGAAGAATTCGTATATACGTAGGTAAAAGGTCTCGTTCGAAAATGGAGAGTAAGGTAGAATAAAAAGACTACGAGGGCGTTTTCCACGAAGCGTGCCGATGGAGACAGGTTATACATGGGGGGCCATGTGCCAGGCATAAATACGTATACATATTTATAGGAGACGTCTTGGTTCGGTGGAATACGCGTCGCGTAGTGTGAGAGAGAGAGAGAGAGAGAGAGAGAGAGAGAGAGAGAGAGAGAGAGACAGAAAAGGAGGAGGAAAGAGGAAGTCGAGACGACAGGAATAACTCTCTCTCTCTCTCTCTCTCTTTCTCTCTCTTTCTCTCTCTATCTCACTCTCTCATATACGCTCTTACTCCGTACACGTTTTCCACCTAGGTCGTATCTTTGAATCAATATTGAAATATCTTTCCCTTATATTTAATATTACCGGGGGAAAACGCGAAATATATAGTCGCGACGCGTTTCTATGGTTGCCCAGCACGATAGATAAATAGATAGATAGATAATTAGATAGATAGATAGATAGATAAATAGATATCTTCAATGTCACGTCGATACAAGATAGAAACGCTTTTAACGATTTATCATCGAATTCGACTTCTAGAATGATGGTTTTGTAGGGTGTTGGTGGAGACGGTGAGGGGTGGCGTGAGGAAGAATGGGTGGGTGGGTGGGTGGGTGTCAGATTGTTAGCGAGAGATTCTCGTCGTATCTCGCGATACGAGAAGAAAAGCAAAAAAAAAGAAAAAAAAAGAAAAAGGAACGAAACAAGCTTTTGTGATAATGAGTCTGTTTATAGGGAGATAAGTCACTATTACTCTCGGTCGATCGAAGAAGTGCACGAGAGAGAGAGAGAGAGAGAGAGAGAGAGAGAGGGGTTAAATTCATACTTGCAACGTATAATAGTTGTAATAGTAATAGTAAGAGTAATAGTAGGAGTAATAGTAGTAGTAATAGTAGTAGTAGTATTACTGGTACTACACTACGAGTTTAGGATTTGATCTCGATAGAATTCAAATACCAAATATGTTTACTATGTTTACACTAAAGGCATTCCCATCGTAGAGGATACTTCTACCTGTGCGCCCCTCGAGACTGTGTTCGAGCAAATACGCGAGAGATAGAGATAGAGATAGAGAGAGAGAGAAAGAGAGAGAGAGAGAGAGAGTGTATTAACCCATCAAAACTTTTTCCTCTCTCTCTCTCTCTCTCTCTCTCTCTCTCTCTCTCTCTCTCTCTCTCTCTCACTCTCTCACTCTCTCACTCACTCTCTCTTCTCTCTTACGATTCTATTTAACGTATTCGAGTTATTTAAACAGAAATTGATCGCTCCATTTCAACGCGAAGCGATCTAAAAAAGTGATAAATGGTAAAATATTCTTCGCTGCTCGGCTTTTTTTTTCGTTTTTCTTTTCTTTTCTGTTTTTTTTTTCTTCTTTTTTTTTTTTTTTTTTGATTATAAAAACTAAAAGAGAAAGGAATATGGTCGTCTTTCCCATTGACGATAATTGACGACCCTCGATGCCGAATGCATTCGTTCTTTTTTATCTTTTCCTTTTCTTTTTTTAGTTTTATTGTTAGTTCTTTATTTATTAATTTTTGTTTTAATTACTTTTTCTTCTTCTTCTTCTTCTTCTTCTTCCTTTTTGCGATCCTTCGTTCGCCAGTTCGAGAACGTTTTAACGTTTTATCTTGTTACTTCGAGACTTTCGTCAGCTGGGTAAACGTCAGACCTCTCATCTTTTATCTAAACTGTCTGTTAGTTTTCGTGAAAATGTTCTCGCGTGCGTCGATCATGTAAAATTCATAACAAGCATCAGTGAGAGAGAGAGAGAGAGAGAGAAGTATCTCTCCTTACGTCTTACTTCAACTCAGATTACTTCGCGAACGATTTTAATCGTTCGTCATCGTGAGTTTTGAGTTGTAAAGTTTACGTTTCAACCATTATAAACGTATAATAACGTACAAGTATACGTATACGTATATCTCATGCTACATCCCTAATTATTTATACCTACACTGTACACTCGTGCGCAACTTATACGTACCAAAAAGTTGAAAACTCTCATGGTGATCTTAAAAAGAAAAAAAAATTAAAATAAAAAAACTTTCCCGAACAAGTTACGCGAGTAAGTTAAGACGAGTTCGACGTAAATCTTTTTCTACGTATTCGTTTGTGTACTCGTTCGACGAGAAGAAAAAAAAAAGAGAGAGAGAGAGAGAGAGAGAGAGAGAAATAAAAGAGAAAGAGAAAGAGAAAAAAAATACATACGTAATTTCGGGGCCTAACTTACATTCATTCATTCGTTCGTTCGTTCATTCATTCGTTCGTTCGTTCGTTCGTTCGTTCGTTCGTTCGAAAAGGAATAAAAGGAAAAAAAAGTCAAAGAAAAAAAAAACAAAAAAGAATGTAGAAAAAATTAGAAGAAGAAGAGGGAAAAGGAACTGCTTCCAGCTTCTTTATTTTCTTTGCAGCGTCTTTGAGAAAGAACGACCGTGAGTCAATCGAGAAAGGAAGAGTGAAATGAGAAAGAGAGAGAGAGAGAGAGAGAGAGAGAGAGAGAGAGAGAATATAACTTATTCGACGAATAGTAAGCGCTAACAATGCGCACGTGACCTGAAGAAAGATATAACGGTATGTAAGGCCTTACGCGCGTAATCCTCTCTCTCTCTCTCTCTCTCTCTCTCTCTCTCTCTCTCTCTCTCCCACCCACCCCCCACCCCACTCTCCACCCACTCCCGACTACTTGTTTTACTAGAAATTGTAGATGAGCCAGGATTACGTATTCCGATCGTACGAGATATCAGACCACCCCACCAGGTGTAGTACCTCTACCCCTCATTGCTAACCGTGATGGAGTGTTTTCAACCCTTTGCGACCCTTCGGCAACGCCGGAACGCTCGCCCTCTCCCCCTCGTTCCAATCTTACCCACTCGTTCACCACCTTCTCTCCTTCTTCTTCACCTCTCTCTCTCTCTCTCTCTCTCTCTAGTTTCTTCTCTCTTCTGTGAACTTTGCAAAGAGAGAGAGAGAGAGAGAGAGAGAGAGAGAGAGAGAGAGAGAAATAGGTAAAAATTCGACGAGCAGCCCTTTGGTATGGTGGGTTGGTTTAGGAACATACGAAATTGAACGATGTTAAAATGGGTGGGTCCCAATTCCACGGTCTGGCACGTTGAAATTAAGCAACCCGAATAGGGTTGGTACCCGTCGTGGAGTATTATCTGACTACGTTGATTGCAGGTTCGATTCTAACGTTGATTGTGCTACACCGAAAGCAGACCTTCCATTAGGAAACATATCTAACGTTCTTGTCGAGCACGTTCTTCTCTCTCTCTCTCTCTCTCTCTCTTTGTCTCTTTCTCCTTCTCTTTGTGTGTCTTTGCATACGATATAATCTCGAGAGAGAGAGAGAGAGAGAGAGAGAGAGAGAACAATCCTTGTCGAGTTTACATAGCAAATTTCGTTTCTCGAAGAACTCGAAGACCCTCGTTAAGTAAGACTCACCTTTTGCCTTTTTGATAAACTATTACTCGTTCTCTCTCTCTCTCTCTCTCTCTCTCTCTTTCTGTCCGTCTGTCTGTCTGTCTCTTTTCGTTTTTCTCAGTCTGATAAAGGCGTGTTTTTAATCGCAAGCTTATACAGGATGGCCACCGAAATAACGGATGCCATCGTAACTATCGTGACTCGTTCGTTCTCGATCTTTTTTATTTTCATTTTCTTCTTGTTTTTTTTTTTTTTCTTTTTTTTTTTTTTTGTAAATTACAGAGAGCATACCTTGGAGAAAGAGAAAGGGGGGGAAAACAAAAAGACCACGTACCATGCGTTCGTAAAAATTAATTTTCGATTCAATAATCTTAAATATCCGTCGATCAATTTAATAATCGGACGATCGAGAACTCAACGTGAGTTAATAATTTCTAATCTATGTCGCTATATATATATATATATATATATATATATATTAAAAATTAATTTTTGATTCAATAATCTTAAATATCCGTCGATCAATTTAATAATCGGACGATCGAGAACTCAACGTGAGTTAATAATTTCTAATCTATGTCGCGATATATATATATATATATATATATATATATATATATATACATATATCATATATACATATATATCTTAGATTTAATCAAGTATTCTCGATTAGTATTATAAACGTTCAACGATGAAACGAGACGTACGGTCTGTTAACAATCTCGTGTTGTGTATTCCTTCTCCTCTCACTCCTCCTCCTCCACCTTCAGAGAAAGGAAGACTCGCGAATTGTTTACTCAAGCAAGAGAGAGAGAGAGAGAGAGAGAGAGAGAGCCGTCATCTCTCTCTCTCTCTCTCTCTCTTTCTCGACGTTCACGTTAAAAGGAAAGAGATAGGGATTAGGTTGAAGGCGATGGGAAGAGGGAGTTAAGGATTCAAGGAGGGATAGGAAGGAGAGGAAGAAGCGAGTACGCAAAGGCGTAAAATAGAAATAGTAGTGGTAGTGATAGTGGTGGGGAAGTGGTGGTATATATACATTGCGAACTTTCGTTGGGAGTTAAATTATACCGGAGGAGTGACGTCGGCGAAGATAATCACACGCCTCGCAACAGCCAGTTCATCATTGCGCCGGTATCGTGCTAAGGGGTTGATGCATCGTCGAAACCTTGCACGAACTGGCCGAGGGTGATGAGGGTACGGAGGGTTAATGTTTGCTAGTCTCTCTCTCTCTCTCTCTCTCTCTCTCTCTCTCTCTTTCTCTCTCTGTCTTTCTCACAACAACAAGCCATAGGGAAAACTCCTCCACGCCTCTTCTCAGCACGGTAGGAACTCTATTAAGGTTGTGAAAAACGAAGTAAAATAAGAGGGGTGTGGGTGGGAGAAGGGGTGGGTTAAGAGGGAGAGGTTCATAAGTCAGTCCGAATACAGACGTATTCGTTCGGAGGGTGAAATCTTATATAAAACGCAGAGTGAGAGAGAGAGAGAGAGAGAGAGCTCATCATCGTTAATATCAATGGAACAAATTTTTTCTTCTCTTTCATAAATTTCTTAAAGGTTCATTCTGATAACGGCGATTGTTCATTTATTACAATCGATATAATGACATTTTTAATGATATTACTTACATAAATATATATATATATATATATATATCGATCGATCTTTTTATTATCATTATTATTATCGTTATTGTCATTACCATTATTATTATTATTATTATTAATTTTTTTTGTTTGCGCCCGTTTGCTGTTTCAGGTACACTGCAAATCACAAACTCTATCAGCAGCGACCAGGCAAAATACGAATGCGTGGCGAACAATTCTGTCGGCACGGAATATTCCAAATCGACTCTCCTATACGTTAAAGGTAGTACATACACGTATATATTTATACAACATATATATATATATATATATATATATATATATATATATACGTATGTAGGTACATACTACACATACGTGATTATATCGGAATACATATTGCAACGGGGACATTACGAAATTCACTCTCGTATCAATCGAATTCGATGTGCGCTTTTCACGGGCGGGAGGGGGAGAGAAGAGAGAGGGGGTGTGGCGGGGTGGGGTGGGGAGGGTTCGTGAACAAACGAGATCCTTTTCCCTTTAACGAATCCATTACGATTAGGAGAAAGAGAGAGAGAGGGGGGGAAGAGGGGGAGGGGGAGGGGGTTGAACGAAATAAACCAATGTTGTGTCGTTGCTGCTACACTACCCTCTACCTCTAACGAAGTCGTCGTTCGTTCCACGTTAATTAGCATTAAACGTAAACGAAACGGGAGGGGGGAGGGGTAATTAAAGCTCGTTGCGACGACTAAACGAGTCGTGACAGGAAGAAACGATAAAAAGATTTATCGAAGCCGTGACGTGAACGGGGGAGTACCGTTGGTGGGATGGTTTGGTGAGGTAGGTGGGCGGGGAGGGAGCGTGGACGTTCGATATTTTTTTTTT
>OU426863.1:6608130-6613130 GCA_911387685.1 Dolichovespula media | reverse complement strand
TATAATGTAATAATACTGTGAATATCTTGAATTAATCTATTGACGTGTTTCTTCCCTCCCACCTACCCCCTCTCGCCCACACAACAGCGGAATCGACGAATGGAGGTGCCAGTAAGTGAAGATTATATACTAAGTGTGCCGTAGTAACACGTGGTGGTTTTTGTTTTTCTGTTTTTTTTTGTTTCTTGTTTTTTCTTTACGTTCTATCAATCTTTCTTCCTTTCTTTCCTTTCTTTTCTTTCTTTACTTCTTCTCTTCCCCCGCCCCCCCCCCCCGCTCGTCCCCGCCTGTCTCCCCCCTCCCTTACCCCGTCTCAAATATCATTTATTCATCCCTTCACAATCGTCCCTTCGTCACCCTTCTCCTTCTTCCTTTTTTTTTTCTTTTTCTTTTTCTTTTTCTTTTTCTTTTTCTTTTTCTTTTTCCTTTACTTCATCCTCCCCTTCGTACATCCCATTTTCAAAATTAATTTGATTACATCAGTAGTAACGGTAGATGAGCACAATCAATCGTATTATTTTTTTACATGGCTGTAATTCACAAAAAGCATTCACCATCACCACCACCACCACCACCATCGCCCTTTTCTTTTTTTCCATTATGTTGTAGTTAATATTAATTGTCGCTATTCCTTATTCTTTCGCATTATCGATTCGCGATCATTTTTATTTTGAAGGGTGTCTTCTTGTATATATTTGGTTATCATTTCACACACGTATATGTAAGTTATTATTCATCATCATCATCATCATCGTCATCATTATCGTCATCATCTCTTTCTTAGTTTCATAAACTACGATCGAGTAGAACGTCTCTTTCTCTGTTTTGTAAATTGTATTAGTTTTTCCTTGGGGTTTTCTTTTGTTTATTTTATTTTATTTCTCTCTTTTCCTTTTTTTTTTTTTTTTTTTTTTTTTTTTTTTTTTTTTTTTTTGTTACTGACACCACCACGCTCGTTGTTGGATCTATTTGGATTAGTTGTTAAGTTTTGGTAAATATTTGGCTATAGTATCCCTTAAGTTCACATTATTCTCGCGTGACTAACCCCAACCCCCATCCCTCTTACGTTTGTCGATTATCTCATTTAACCTAACGATTGAGTATCGTTCGAGGGAATGATTAAAAAAGAAAAAAAAAAATATAGAGAATAGAGAATAGATTGAATGGATTAAAGGAAAATTAAAAGATAGGAAAAAAATCATTCAATTTAATTTCAATCATTTGTAGAACCTGGTACTGCGCCAAGGAAGGTCCAGGTCCGACCTTTGAGTTCCAGCACGATGGTCATACAATGGGACGAACCGGAGACACCTAACGGTCAAGTGACGGTATATAATTTATTAAATAATAGAAGAATCTTTTTTTTAATAATATCTCTCTCTCTCTCTCTCTCTCTCTCTCTCTCTCTCTCCAGAGAAACAATTCTTTTTTTTTTTTTTTTTTTTTTTTTTTTTTTTTTTTTTTTTTCTTTTGATAAGTAATCCCGACAATCGTACGAAAAAAAGAAAAAAAAAAAAACACACAAAAAACAAATGTTCCTCAGGGTTACAAGGTTTACTACACGATGGATCCGAATCAACCGATGGCTTCCTGGCAATTTCAAATGGTCGACAACAGCCAATTAACGACGCTATCCGATCTGACGCCGCACACCAT
The DNA here is from genome assembly GCA_911387685.1 of Dolichovespula media. Classification (NCBI taxonomy): domain Eukaryota; kingdom Metazoa; phylum Arthropoda; class Insecta; order Hymenoptera; family Vespidae; genus Dolichovespula; species Dolichovespula media. The sequence goes on along the minus strand of OU426863.1, from coordinate 6,611,474 downwards.
ATACACCATACGTGTACAGGCACTTACGAGCGTTGGACCTGGCCCATTGAGCGCGCCTATACAAATAAAAACTCAACAAGGGGTACCGAGTCAACCGGAGATGTTGACGGTCGTTGACGTTGGGGAGACCAAGGTTACGCTCCGTTGGAGCAAGCCTGCTCATAGCAGCGAAAATATTCTAAGCTATGAGCTTTATTGGAACGATACTTATGCCAAGGTAATTCCGATCGTTAACAATTTCTTCATTCTTCGTCTTCTTCGTCTTTTTCCACTACTTCTTTTCTATTTTTCTTTTTGATTTCCCCTTCCTCCCCTCCCCCCCCAAAAAAAGGAAAAACACCATAGGAGAATACCGGTTACCGAGAACTACACCCTCACCGGTCTCTACCCCAACACCCTCTATTACATCTGGCTGGCCGCCAGGAGCCAACGCGGGGAGGGTGCGACGACGATACCCTGTCCAGTTCGCACGAAACAGTACGGTAAGCAGAAAAAGAAAAAAAAAAAAAAAAAAGAAAGAAAGAAAGAAGAAAGGAAGGAGAAGGAGAAGGAGAGGAAAGGAGGGGACGAAAAAAAAAAAAAAAAAAAGAGAAAAGACGAAAGACGTTTATAACGGTGGGGGCCGTTGGAGAATCCTCTCGAAACTCAAGGAACGAGTTCGAATAAGCAGCGAGGAGTGTGCCAATTTTTTGCATGTTCTCGACGTTTTTCAATCGATCGTACGGAGGATCCATATTTGCGAAAATAATAATAATAATAATTGTTGTTATTATTATTATTATTATTATTATTATTATTATTATTATTATTATTATTATTATTATTATTATTGTTATTATTATTATCATTATAACGATGATGATGATAATAATAATCGCTTATGGTTGTTCGTCATTTTCCTTGTACGATCGTGAAAATCGTTATTGGCACAGCAGGTAGGAGGTGCTGTAGCGCTAGACGCTCCCGCAAAAGTAGCGTAAGCTATTTATATATATATATATATCTCTATTGATGCACAAAACCACCTTCTTTTTTTTCTATTCGTATTCCAAAATTGAAGAGTAATCGCTGTGTAATGATAATGTTGATAATAATTATTATTATTATAATAGTAAGAAAGAAAATAAAAGAAAAGAAAAGAAAAGACTCGAAATATCGAACAAGATTAATCGAAGTTTGGAGGAAACAAAAAAAAAAGTGAAGTAGAGACGACGAAATTGAATGATGATGATGATGATAATAATTTAAGAAAAAAAAAAAAAAAAAAAAAAAGAAAGAAAAAAACAAGCAAATGCAAAGGACACGAAAAGAAAATGACGGATTGATACTCATGATATTGCATAACGAAAGAAAATTATAAAATGAAAGCGGGGATTGTAATTTAAAAAAATCAAAAAAATTAAAAGAAAATTAAAATTAAAAAAAAAAAAATTACAAACACTTTTCTACGTTGCACATACACAATATCGAGAGAAAAGGAGGAGGAGGGAGATAAGCGAGTTGATGACAAAACAAAAAAAAAAAAAAACAAAGTTAATACAAACAAACAAACGTGAAGCGTGGGAGAGTGAGAATGACTGCATGCGTTGCAAATAAGAAAGCCGTTTTTGGATGCCACTTTATATAATATCTATATATATATATACGTACATATCATATACATATAAATTGCACTAAGCACTCTGCATCGATATATGTGTGTGCATTTTGGGCACCTCTTTTCATTCTCGATAACATATAATTTATGTCCGTTTTTTAATTTTATTTATTCTTCTTTTTTTTCTCTCTCTTTTTTTTTTATTATTATTATCATTAATCTCTACCTGGTACTTTCGTTCCCACGTAAAAAAATTTATTATCAACTAATATATAAATATATATATATATATATTAATACCGTATATTATAATAACAACAACAACAACAATATATATATATATATATATATAAGTACGTCGTTGATTCGACGCTCCCCCTTCCTGTTTCTTAAAAAAAAAAAAAAAAGGAAGAAAAAGGAAAAGAAAAGAAAACCATATTTTCTTTCCTTTTCTTCTTTTTTTTTTTTGTTCGGCGTTCGAATCCAACGACGTTGATCGAAATGCGAAATCGTTCAGGTAGATTTCGCCAATCTAATCACGTAATCTTTTCGACTTTTCAAGGATCGATTGTAATGACATTTCTTTCTTTTTTTTTTTCATTTCTTTCCTTTTTTTTTTTTACATTATTTTCCCTTCTTCTACTTCTACTTCTACTTCGTCTACGTCATCCTTTTAAACGTTTTCTTTTTTTATATATATATATATATATATATATATATATATATATATATATATATATATAAATATATATATATTCTCCGTTTAATACCTTCGTACCGTTTAAAATCCCCCCTCCGACCCCCTACCCTCCCCCCTCAATCATTCAAGATACCGTCATCGTTTCGTTTCACGGGTTTTTATTTGTTCCCCCCTTCGAGCGACGATTACGATCGAACGCATGCCGGACCTTCGAATTATTCGAGTCGAATCACGTCAAGGTCACCGTCGGTCTCTCCACCAACCCCCACCTCCCTCGTCCTCCCCAAACCAGGCCACGATCCTTATCAATTTTTTCTTACTCTTTCGACGATCTTTATCAATTTTGTTCCCCCTTTTTTTTTCTTCAATTTCTTTTTCTTCCTTTCATTTCCCCTACCCTCCCCCCCCCTCTCTCTCCTCTCTCTCTCTCTCCTCTCTTTCTCTATCTCGTCGAAAAAAAAGCAAGGAAGAGACAGCATCGATGACCTTGACGCGTCCACGCAACACCCACCCCCTCCCCCGCCCGTCCACTCAAATAACTCGAAGAGTCTCGACGCTTGCCGATCGGTCGTACGATCGTCGGACGAGGGAAAGAAAAAAGAAAGAAAAAAAGAAAGAAAAGAAAGCGAAAAAAAAAAGCAACAAAAAAAAAATCCAATTTTGAGTTTTCTCTTTCCTATCCGTATAATCGAGTTTTATATAGTACCCGGGGCTCCGCCTCGCAATGTAACCGGCCAAGCGATCAGCCCGACCTCCATATTGGTAACATGGGAACCCCCGCCCGCCGAACGTTCCAACGGGAGGATATCTTACTACAGACTACAAGTCGTCGAGAGCGGACGCTCCGATTCCGAGGCGAAGGTTATCAAACTGAATCAGACGCGATTCGTATTGGACGAGCTCAAAAAGTGGACCGAGTATCGGATCTGGGTATTGGCGGGGACCAGCGTAGGTGACGGGCCCCCGAGTTATCCTATCTCGGTCAGAACTCACGAGGACGGTATGTATCACTGACACTGACTTGATCGTCTCTCTCTCTATAAATAT
>OU426863.1:6600630-6605630 GCA_911387685.1 Dolichovespula media | reverse complement strand
CGAAGGAAAAAAAAGATTAATAAATAAATAAATAAAAGAGAGAGAAAAAAAAATGGTCACTCGAACGCGAAAAATTAGACCCATCTATTGGATTACACCACGATCACAACAGTATCCTTTATAAATATATATGTGTATATATATATATATATATATATATATATATATATCGCTTACTTAACATGCTGAGGCTTTTTATTTACGTCACGCCATTTTTTCCTTTGAGTTTCCACAATATTATTATCAATAATTAATGCAAATTAAAAGGACACGAAAAGAGAAAGAAAAACATGCAGGGAGGAAAAAAACATAATGATAATAAATAAATAAACAAATGAGTAAAAAGTAAACAAAAGATCAAGCGAAAAAATATATATATATATATTTTATAAATATATATAAATATATAAAAAAATATATATATATATATATATATAATTTCTATTGATATCGGGTCAAGCGCATCGAGTAAAAGGAAGAAAAAAAAAGAAAAAGAAAAGGAGAAAGATAAGCAAAAAAAAAACATAAAGAACGTAGGAGAGGGGAATGAGGACTTGGCGTCCTTTGGTAATTTCTTCTTTTTTTTCTTCTTTTTTCTTTCTACACACATATATTTTTTTTTCTTCCCTCCTTTTTTCTTTTTTTCGTTTGCGTCTACATCAAACTTCTCTCTCCTATATTTGTTAAATCTTGTTTTTCAGTTTCGTTGCTCTCTCTCTCTCTCTTTTTTCTTTTTCTTTTTCTTTCTCTTTTTTGTCTTTTCCATTTTCGTTCTCGTTTCTCCTTTTCCTTTTATTCTTTCTCTCTCTCTCTCTCTCTCTCTCTCTTACTCTCTCTATCTTTCTCTCTCTATCTCTTTCTCTCTCTTTCTCTCTCTCTCTCTCTTACTCTCTCTATCTCTCTCTCTCTCTCTCTCTCTCTCTCTCTCTCTCTCTCTCTCTCTCTCTCTCTCTCTCTCTCTCTCTCTCTCTCTCTCTCTCTGTCTCTTCTTTTTTCTCTTCCTCTCTATTTTTATTGCGCGAAGTAAAGTTTTGAACGCGCACACAAATTTTTCGACTTTTCGCGCCTGTCCTTTACACACGGTCCTCCCCTCTCAGCTCTATCCCCGTTCCGCTCGCTGAAAAGAAAAGAAAAGGAATTAAAAAAAAAAAAATAAAAAAATAAAGAAAAGAAGAAAGCTCGAAATCCCTTTTTCGCATTTTCACATACATTTAAATACGCACACACATAGATACAAAACACACGCGCACGGACAGACAGAGAGACAGACAGACAGACAGACAGACAGACAGACACACCCACGTATTACACACATATGAACAAACACATATAATACACACGCGTAAACACATACATCCTATTTCTTTTTTTCTCTCTATCTCTCTATCTCTCTATTTCTCTATCTCTCTCTCTCTCTCTCTCTCTCTCTCTATCTCTCTCTCTCTCTCTCTCTCTCTCTCTCTCTATCTCTCTCTCTCTCTCTCTCTCTCTCTCTATCTCTCTATCTCTCTCTCTCTCTCTCTCTCTCTCTCTATCCCTGTATAATACTCGCGCCCTTTTCCTTCGTTGCAATCCTATTTTTTACAATCGGATCTATCGCGGCATCCAACGCGGTGTGCGTTTAAACCGAAGCACTATATGTTGGCCCAACTTTTTTGGCTGGCGAGATTTTATATTTTTGGAATTTTTGCGGCAACATATCTTCCCGTCAATTCCCTCCAATCCAACCCTCCTCCTCCTCCTCCTCCTCTCACGAAAAAAAAAAAGAAAAAACAAAGAGAAACAAAACGAAACGAAACCAAAAAAAGAAATAGATCAGATGAAAGAAGGAAGAATGAAAGAAGGAAAAAAAAAAAAAAAAAGGAAAGAAAAGAAAAAAAGAAACAGAGAGAAAAAAAACTCACCCTCGCGTAATCCCAAAGACCGTTTGTCGTTTTCGATTGAAAAAACGAAAGGGCAATTTTTAAGATTTATCCAAAACCTTCCAAACGTTTCGTCCTCTCCCTCCCATTCTCAACCCTCCCAACCAACCAACCACCCACCCACCCCATTATTGCCAACTAGTGTGTCCCAAAAATGATTTTTTCCAGGTGCACGCAGCCGTTACGGATTTTTCAGAGGCTGATAAACGATTTTTGAATTCAGCTGTGTTATATTTAAGCGTAAAACATTATATTTACAAAGATATCAAAAAGGAAAAGAAAAAGAAAGAGAACGAAATATTTTACAATATTCCCAATCTGTTTTACATTTTTTACAGGGCCTAATAACTCTCTCTTTGGTTCGTTGCCGTTGGTTTTTCCACGCACCACCTCCCTCCCCCACCCCAACCCACCCCAACCCCCGACCCCCTTTGTACCAGACCCCCGCCCCCCGTTTTTAATCAAACAACCCAAGAACATCCCTCTCTGATCGATTAATTCATTGTATATATATATATTTGTTTGAGATATATGGAAACAATTAATAAATTGATGATAAGAGGAAATTTTGATCGAGAAAAAAAAAGGAAAAGAGAAAAAAGAAGAAGAAGAAAAGATGAACGAACGTTTTTTTCTCAGATAAAAAAAAAAATAAAAAGGAAAAAAAGAATTGACGAAAAAAAAAAAAAGAGAAAAAAACGACGAAAAATTGAAGACAAGAGGAGAAAACATTTTTTTTGGAAAGAGAACGAAAGAATGAAAAGAAAAAGAGAAAAAAAGGTTAGAACGAAAAGGAGAGGGGAAATAAGATATGAAAAGATAATGTGAAACACTTTGGACCTTTAAAACAACTTTTCATTAGACATTAATTATATTCCATGGAACTAACCATACTTTAAATTGTTTTATACTCATTCACGTGTTTTTTGTCTTTCCTTTAAAGCATTTGCAGGAGGACGATCCAGGTTTTGAACACAGCTTAGTCATTAAGATTTTATAATATATATATATATCTCCACACCATATAACGTAATATTATTACAAATTACCTTACTGATATGTTACTCTCACCACCATACTTATTATATATATATATATACTCACTCAGTGTTATTTCTCTGATAATGGTTAACGTGATTACGTCATTATAAAAGGGATGTTTCGTTTTTTTAATACTTTTTTTTTTTTTTAGTTCATTGAACTCTCTTTTGCCACGTGTTATGACGTATTGAAAAGCATGGCTCCAGTGGTGCGTTCGCTTATGCCGTTGCCCAGACACTCAGATCTCGTTTAGTAAATTTCTTTTACTTCCTTATTTTTTTTTTCTTTTTTTTTATTTACGTCTTCTTTATCATAGACGAAAAGTAATGGATTTCTAAGTATTACATATATATGTATTTATGTATGCATGTATATATGTAATACCTAGGATACGCGCGCGCGCGAAATATATGAAAGAAATATTATTCAAGAATAAGAATGAGCAACGGCTACGTTTTCGAACCACAGCCTGCTGATTAAAATGCTTACATATACGCACATATATACATACATATATATATACAATATACAATATATATATATATATATATATATATATATATACACATATGAATCGAATCGTTGTTTGAATAAAAGAAAGAAAAAAAGAAATAGAAGAAAGTATTAAAGAAAAATAATAATAATAATAATAATAATAATAAAATATTGGAAGAATTTCAACGTGGTAGGGATATCGATAAGAGAAAAGAAAAAGATAGAAAGTATATACCAATTACACACACACACACACACGATTTATATACGTATGTACGTGTATGCGTATATGTTTGTATGAGAACTGCACCTTTTTTTCACTATATATATATCTCACACATATACACAAAAGACATATATATATATATATATTTCTATATCTCTGATATATATATCTCTAAGTAAGGCTCTTCTGTCTCTTTAGTTTTGAGATTTAGTTTTACCTATCGTTTGCACATGTTTAGAGCATGCTTTCGTTTGTTTACAAATTCCCCCACGTCTCTTTTTTCGACTTAACCCCTTCTAGTTTCTTCTCCCGACGAACCCTTCAAACAAGACGACAACAACGACAAAGAAAAAAAAATTAACACACCCCCAACCCCTTCGTCGCCTCGCCTCGCCTCGCCTAACCTCGCCTCACCCTCATATACCTCAAACCCATGATTTAAAAGGGTACGTCCAACCAACCGACCCCAACAAAAAAGAAAGAAAAAAAGAATACAACCACAATCCACCAAAATGACCGACCGAATCACCTATCCACCATCGAACAATCACCCTCCTATCTTTTTTCGAGAGAAAGGAAAAAGATAGAAAATGAACAAAGGAAAAATCAAAAATCATCGATCCAAAAGCGAAAAAGAAAAAAGAAATAACAACAAAAAAAAAAAAAAAAAAGAAAAAGAAAGCAAGTAAAGAATCACTTGGTCACCGAAACCATCTCCGTCCACAGCCTTTGAGATAAACGAGGAGAAAAAACAAAAACGAAGAAAAAAAAAGAGAAAAGAAAAAAACGAACCAAACCAAGAAAGAAAAAAAGAACCAGAACCAGAACCCAAAAAGGTCGCTGAGTAACGTCGAGTCTGCGAAGCCATTATCCTCCATCTCTCTCTCTCTCACACACACACACTCTATAACTCTCACCCTTTTCTCTCTCTCTCTCTCCCTCCTATTCACTCTCCATCCCTCTCTCTCTCTCTCTCTCTCTCTCTCTCTCTCTATATATATATATATATATATATATATATATATATATATATATATATATATAAACATATATCTATCTTTTTCTCTTTTTCCCTATGAATGGCATGCCGATGCACGTGACGATTTTGCTTTTTGATTTCTAAATCCCGATCCTCTCGATCATCCTCCTCCTCCTCCTCCTCCTCCTCCCCCACCTCCTCTTCCCCTTTTCCCTCCTCATCCTCCTCTCACCCTCGAACCCCTTATTCCCCTTTACCACGTCCCGTATCAACCCTCCCCAAGTGATGAGAGCCTCTCGACGCCCATGATCGATGGATAAGGTGTTCGAAGCTCGGA
>OU426863.1:6590630-6595630 GCA_911387685.1 Dolichovespula media | reverse complement strand
GATGAGGGGGGGGGAGAAGAAAAAAAAAATAAAAGAAAAAAGAAGAAATACGAAAGAAACAGGGGAAAAACGAAATGAACAAGAAAAAAAAAAGATAGGAAAACTTAAGTAAACGAGAAACTAAAGGTGATCTCTTCGATACATTTGAATACCAATATTACGTGACGAGTCGATACGTCGTAGTATTTTTTTTCTTTTTTTTTTTCTTTTTTTTTTCGATCAACAAGGAGAACATCCTCGTATTCGTCCGTTTTGTAATTTTAAATATCATGGGATTTATATTGGGATTTATATATTTTTTATTATATTATAGAGACTAGACTGATCAGTCGCAAACGCCGATTAACTGAAGGAGAATTTGATTGTTTGTGTTTTTTTTTTTTTTTTTTTATATTTCATTAGTTTATTCGTTTGTTCATTCGTTTATTTGTCTATCTATCTCTCTCTTTTTTGTTTCGTTTTCTCTCATTGCCTCTCGTTATCCGACCTACCTAACGCGAATTTATTTATTTCTAAGAAAAATAAATAAACAAAAGAGAAAGAGAGACGGGAAGGGACAGAGAGAGAGAGAGTTAAAATTGTTGACAACGAAAAACGTGAAAAGCTCCTCTACTCTCTCCTTTTTTTTTCCTCCATATTTTCGAGTTATGTAAACAACGAATAACCTATTCGATACTTGTACTCTTTTATTTACATATACATATACATATATATATATTATACATACATAATTATTTACGATATATGCATCGTTATAATTAATAATTTGCCCTCGTTTGTATTATAATTTTCATTGAAATAATTAACTACCGTTCGTTTCGATACGGTTTTTCTCGGGTTTATTTGAAAGCTACGCTGTAATTGCAGCCAGTTCTTTATTTTCTTTTTATTATTATTATTATTGTTGTTATTGTTGGTGGTGTTCTTATTATTTTATTATTATTATTATTTTTTTTTCCCCTTTCTTTTTTCTCGAGTATCAAAAAAATTCATTCGTGTTGTTGTAGCTGCGATACGCGTGTACGATCAAAAGGATTTACGAGTATTCACCCAACCATAAAAATATATACACATATATATTCCGTTCTATTTATTGTTTTAATTATATTACGAGGAGTCATTGTTTATATTGAATGAGAACGCGATGATCTATAATGATCGATTCACGTTATTGGATAAATTTCTTATTTGGAGGATTTCTTTCAATTTCTTTTTTTTTTTTTTTTTTTAATATTTTTCGAGAAAAAAAAAAAGAAAAAACATTCTTTCGCTTAACTCGTTGCAATCGTCGAGGGTTCGTCAACGTTACAAAAAAAAAAAAATAATTATAATTCATCGTCGGTATTGCGCTCCTTAGATCTTTTTTTTTTTTTTTTTTTTTTTTTTTTTAATCCGATCTTACTTCTATTTTTCTTTTCTTTTTTTTTTTTTTTTTATCGATGCTATTGCGACGTGCAACGAGAGGTTTCTATTTTCATTCGGAAAAAAAATGCGAACAAATTTTTGTTTTTTATTTATTTATTTATTTATTTATTTATTTTTTTTCTTTTCTTTTCGTTCGTCTCATCGTACAAATAACGAATCTCAGCCCCTCCCTCATCAAAAAAAAAAAAAAAATTCGATATCCTTTGTCATCGAATAGGATTCACGGAATGACCCTTTAAGTTTATCGAGTAAACTTTCAACGAAAATCTCATCGTCATGCCGCTCGCGAAGATATAATAATAATAATAATAATAATAATAATAATAATAATAATAATAATAATAACAATAACAACAATGACAACAATAACAATAACAATAATTCCTTAGAATCGTTGACGTGTTTAATCGATTCCACCTTGTCGCAAATCTTCTTGAAACGAGCGAAGTTTTGTACAATATTATCGCAAGTGTAGTACCACCATAAAAAAGGAAAACCACAAAAGAGAGAGAGAGAGAGAGATATTTTTGAATAGTTTTTATATCATCGTACCGAGCGTCGATCGAAGCTTTTATTACTTTTTATCGCGGCTCCCAACGTAAACGCGCCTTAACGCTCGCGTCGTTGTTAACCTGGGGACACGAAAGAGAGAGAGAGAGAGAGAGAGAGAGAGAGAGAGAGAGAGAGAGAGGAGGTAGTACGTCGTTGAATTTTATTAACCCGTTTATAGAGAGAGAGAGAGAGAGAGAGAGAGAGAGAAATAAGGAAAAGTTGGAAGGAGGAAGAAGGGAGAAAAAAAAAGGAAGGAAGAAAAAAGGAAAGAAAGAAAAAAAAAAGAGAGAGAGAAACGACTAGCCGCAAATTTTATTTCGAAAATTTTCTTTTTTTTTTATTTTATTATTTTTCTTTCTTCTTCTTTTCTCTCTCTCTCTCTCTCGCTCTCTCTTTTTATCTATCTCTCTCTGTTTGTATCCTTAAATTACGTGCGACCACGTAAAAAAGCGTCGTTTCAAAATATACTTAATATTTATTCAAAATTTGCAACGTAGTATGCATGCGACGATTTAAAAATTGTTCTCGTCAACGATTCTTATTAGTTGACCCCACCCACCGTGTAGTAAGCGACTTACCCGTTGTATAGGATTTTATTTTTGTTATTTTATATATATATATATATATAAATGTATGTATGTATGTATATGTACGCTGAATATTATTCTCCTTTTTTTTTTATTATTATTATTATTATTTTTATTTTTATCATTATCATTATTATGATCATTATTATTATTATTCAACACCCCAGCTGTGGTATTTAGTGAAATTTTAATAAACCGTACATAGTAGAGGAGTTCGTGGCCGTTTTAATAACGCGAAATTAATTATAATCTTTTCTCTCTCTCTCTCTCTCTCTCTCTCTCTCTCTCTCTCTCTCTCTCTCTCTCTTGGCTTTTTTTTCTTCTTATTAATTGTGATTATTATGATTATTATGATTATTTTATTTCTTGCCGCTCGTTTTACGATAATAACAATGAACGTCTGTCAAAATAAATAATATAACATTTTTAATCCTAATGAAAAACACCGGCGAAACAAACGCGCGTTCTCGTTTCTCGCTCGCTCGCTCGCGAATTCAAAATTTTTATTATCGAAACGAAGTAATAATCTCGAATCGGACTTTTCCACGATTCTCGATCGATCGAATTTCGAAATCCATCGAAAAACCCGTTTCAAATGTTTCATGTCATCTCAACGATAGTTTCGATCATTTTCGAAATAATTATTATCGCGCTTTTAACCGTTCGAAAATGGGATATAAAGATAAAGAGAGAGAGAGAGAGAGAGAGAGAGAGGGAGAGAACGTGCTTTTCGATTCGTCTTATATAATATCGTCTAAACTATAATTTACTTTTCTGTCTATATATATATATATATATATATATATATATATATATATATATATATATATATAAATATACATATATATGTATGTATAATATGTATTTATCTCGTTTGAACTGATCTCGACCGATACACGCAAGTAAGTCAATGTTGTTAAGCATGGTGTATTAATAACCTTGTTCTTTTTTTTTCTTCCCCCGATCCAACCCCATCGAACCTCCACCCCCAACCCCCCACCCCCATTAGTTAATTCCATTAGTTTTTATATCGATCGATTTATAGATTTTAGCTGTCAATTATTCACTCGGACAACAATAACAACGATTACGAATAACTATTACGAATTACTATTACGAATAACTATTACGAATTACTATTACGTATTACTATTACGAATAACTATTACGAATTACGATTAACGACGATTACAACGACAAAGACAAACAATTACTACGGATGTCTTCTCCCGCGCGTACGTGCATTTTCATTCATTGATAAGGTGTGATATGCCGAGAGTGAGAGAGAGAGAGAGAGAGAGAGAGAGAGAGAGATAATCGCATAGATCTTAGATCCCGTTTTGCGTATCCGCGAGATTTTTGGGATTTTTACACGAACAAGTGTTTTGGCGGCGTGGGGTGGATGCAAGAATTTCAAAAAAAAAAAAAAGAAAAAAAAGAGAGAGAATGAATGAGAAAATGAGAGAGAGAGAGAGAGAGAGAGAGGGATAGAATGAACGAGTACAAGTTTGTACGATGATGAATGAATCGTTCGAGAGCGATCGAGTAAATGAATGAACGAAAGAGGGAAAGAGCGAGAGAACGAGAGAACGAGAGAGAGAGAGAGAGAGAGAGAAAGAGAGAGAAATTTTTTGACGGTACCCGAGGAAGTGATATCCTAAAAAACAAATCAAAATGAAAGAATATAACAGACTTTTTGTCCGAGCTATCATTTTTTGCGGGTGACTTTTTGGAGTTGCGAAAACGACGACAATAAAAACAACGACAAGAAAAAAAGAAGGAAATTTGAATAGAAAGTAAGAAAGAGAGAAAGAGAGAAAGAAAGAAAGAAAGAAAGAATTTTTCCTCGAAAGACAATCCACCCCTCCAACACTACTACTACTACTACTACTACTACTACTACTACTACTACTACTACTACTACTACTACTACTACTACTACTATTACACTACTATTACAACTACTTAATACTACCACTACTATCACTACATCCACGACTTCGTATCGCGAGTTTTTTATTTTCTTTTTTTTTTTTCTTTTTTTTTTTTTTTTTTGAACGTATCACACTTCGAGAGAGAAGGAGATCATATCGCGGGGGAAAAAAATAACCAAGAAAAAGAAATGATAAAAAGACGCGAGAGTGCGAGGACGAAGTTTTTTTTTCTTTTTACGTCTTTTTAAAAGGAAGCGTTTTTCTTTCTTTTTTTTTTCCTCTCTCTCTCTCTCTCTCTCTCTCTCTCTCTCTCTCTTCTTTTTTCAAACGTAAACATTTTTTCCTCGAGAAATAAAACGGGAAGAATAATAAAAAGCAAAAGTATATATATATATATATATATATATATATATATATATATATATACGCTTGTACATACGATAGAGGAAAGAGAGAAAGAGAAAGAGAGAGAGAGAGAGAGAGAGAGAGAGAGAGAGAGAGA
>OU426863.1:6548130-6585630 GCA_911387685.1 Dolichovespula media | reverse complement strand
AGGACAGCAGAAAGAGAGAATGTATTACACCAATTTCATTTGACAATTTTGTGTAATTGGGATCGGTTTTTGTTTGATTTTTTATGTATTTCTTCTTTTTTTCAAATTATCACCAGTTTTGTCCCACCATTTAAAAACCCACCCTCTCCCCGCCCCCCCCCCGCGTCCTACATCACGTCCCGCGGTATGTGAGAGCGTGTGGTATGGCGAGAATGAGCGATTGTAAGTGTGACAATGCATGCTGGCGATAAAGTGCACCGTTTAATATGCTTATTGGGGTTGCAGTGCCGGGAGATCCTCAAAACGTCAAAGTAACGCCGATCAATTCGACGGCGATACACGTCGAATGGGATCCGCCAAAGGCCAAGGACCAAAATGGGGTGATCAGGGGTTACCACATACACGTACAAGAAGTACGAGAGGAAGTACGTTAAACTCTTAAGTTTCGTCTCTTTTCCGTTTACCCTTTTTTTTTTTTTTTTTATTTTCCCCATCCTCTTCATCTTCGTTAATCGATCGCCGAAATAAAAATTTTCTCGGAGCAACGTTGCGTTCGATTAGATCGCGAAAAAAGACGAATTATCTTTCACGTCGAACTTGCTAATATCCAAATTAACCCTTTACGCGTGAAGAAATCCATATTATACAGATTTTATTATCCTGGATCCACGTTAGATCTATGATTTTCTAGATTTACGCTGGATCTATGATTTTTTATATTTATGCCCAGATCTGTGCCGACTATATTCGGCATCCATTTGACGGCATTTCGTGCTCTTTTACGATCGTCGATAATAGCAATCGTTAGCTATGCTAACGATTTCATCCGCCTTCTCGGTTCTATATCTAACGATTCGATTAAACGAAATTAGAAACGTCATCGATATGCTCCGAAAAAAAAAAGAAAGACATATTTGATCGATCGTTCCAACCTTTACCAAACCAACGAATGTTTAGTTTTATACTAATTATATACACGTCACTCCAGCTGTGTAACGACCGTTCCAACGAAAGGGTTAATATATATGTATATACAAAAAAAAAATTGTATATTCGTAAGTCGGTATAAACGAAAAAAAAAGAAAAAAAGAAAAAAAACGAAAGAAAAAAGAGGGTAAAAAATAGACGAAGGATCAAGGCTACTTCGTTGATAAACCTTTGTAATGTTGGGATATATAAATGGAGATTCGATTGATCCTGAACGTTTCTTATAATTTTCAATCTCAGGGAAGGGACGACGTGTTTAACGAACCAATACGTCGCGACGTCCAAGAGGATGGCGTACGGGAGATAAATATCACAGGACTCCAACCGGATACGAGGTACTCCGTGCAGATAGCCGCGTTGACGAGAAAAGGTGACGGTGATCGATCGGCACCGGTTCACGTTAGAACGCCAGGCGGTGTACCGAACAGGCCTCAAGTTAACATAAAGTAAGAGAATCCTTTCGGCGTCGTTACGTTTCTTTACGTTTAGAGAAAAAAAAAAGAAAAGAAAAGATAAAAATCAAAAAAGGAAAAATAAAGGAAGAAAAACAGAGACGAAAACAACGAGAACATGAACGAATAATAAAACGACAAAGCTTTTACTCTTTGTACATATATATATATATATGTGTGTGTGTGTGTATTTTTTTTTTTTTATTTTAAACCTTTTAGAGTCCTCAGCAGAGATCCCGTCGTACTTGAATTGGAGTGGATGGAACCGACCCAAACGTACGGCGATTTATTGGGTTTTAGAATTCGTTATGGTATTAAAAATCAAACGCTTAAAAAAGAATTCATTCGTGGGACTCGCCAGCATACGTACAAAATCAACGATCTAGGTATGATACTCGTTTAGATTGACATTCGTTTATTTCACATTGATCTACATATAATATATATGTATATATATATATATATATATATATATATATATATATATATATATATATATTATACGCACAAATGGATAATGGGGATTGATCATAAATAATTTTCGTTTGAAGAAGAACGCGGCGTCGAGTACGAGTTTAGGGTTGCCGGACAGAACAGTATCGGTTACGGTCAAGAAACTGTACAATATTGGTCAAGCCCCGAGGGTGAACCAAGCGGATCGCCGACCAATTTGTCTTACTTCTTCCAAACGCCCGACACCCTCTGCGTCACCTGGGACAAACCATTGAGACAGCACAGGAACGGTCAGATAATCGGTTACGACGTTCAGTTCAATAAAAAGAACGATCACTCGTCCATCATTGAACGTAACACTACGAGAACGCGCGAGGTATTTTCGAATTTGGAGGAGGACACGGAATACGTTTTTCACGTTAGAGCGAGAACCATTAGAGGTAGCGGTCCTTATTCCGAGAAGATAACTATAATAACGGAGAAGGATATCGGTAGGGCACCGATGTTCGTCAAGGCCGTTGCAACGTCCGAATCGAGCGTCGAAGTTTGGTGGGAGCCAGTACCTAATCGCGGAAAGATCGTTGGTTATCAGGTGTTTTATACGACTACGCCGGTCGAGGATCTCGACGAGTGGAAACAGAAAACCGTTGGACTGACCGAGTCGACCGATCTTGTCAATCTCGAGAAGTTCACGCAGTACGCCATAACCGTGGCGGCGAGATACAAGACCGGTCTAGGTAGGATAAGTCAAAAGATCACGGTAACCGTCAAACCGGAAGACGTGCCTTTGAATCTCAGAGCACCGGAATCCTCGACGCACTCCATGACCTTATCTTGGACACCCCCCATAAGACTGAATCCAACGAATTACAAGGTCTCCTTCGACGCCGTTAAAGAGTTCGTTGATTCTCAAGGTATAACGCAAACCCAAATCGTACCGCGACGTCAGATATTATTCGATCCGAGCGTAACCAGTACTACGATTAACGAACTGCAACCGTTTACAACGTACAACGTGAACGTCAGTGCCGTGCCACGAGACGGACAATACAGGCCACCCGCGAAGATAACCGTGACCACGCAAATGGCCGCACCGAAACCGATGGTAAAGCCGGATTTTTACGGCGTCGTCAATGGCGAGGAGATTCAAGTGATCCTACCTCAGGCGTCCGAGGAGTACGGACCAATTTCTCATTATTACTTGATCGTCGTACCTGAAGATAAATCTACGGCTGACAAACAGCCCGACGAACTTACCGAGGATATGATCACAGGGAAGGGTGCCAAACAGGAACGAGAAAACGCACCTTATATAGCCGCTAAGTTCCCCCATAGAGACATTCCTTATACCTTCCATTTGGGTAGTGGCGATATATACGAGGGTTATGAAAACAGAAAGCTCGAGAGAAATAAGAGGTATAGAATTTTCGTAAGGGCCGTCGTCGACACACCTAGAAAGGTCAGTAGTATACTTTTATTAGATTTGATGGAAAGAAGAAGAAAAAAGAAAAAAAAAGACATAATCCTATACCCGATAGCGGGACGATCAAACCCAAACGAAATTTAATTTTCAGCATCTCTACACGTCTTCGCCTTTCTCCGAGTATCTGTCGTTGGATATGAGAGAAGTACCACCTGGCGAGCCACCGCGTCGACCAAACCCAAATACTCCGGTCGATGGTAATCCCGAGGTATCCGTTAAAACCAGCGGACAGGAACCTGGTATGGTTTGGGTAATCGGACCTATAATAGCGGCACTCATGGTCAGCATCTGTCTGATTCTATTATTCGTAATAAAGAAGTAAGTCTCTCTCTCTCTCTCTCTCTCTCTCTCTCTCTCTCTCTCTCTCTCTCTCTCTCTCTCTCTCTCTCTCTCTCTCTCTCTCTGTACACTTTTCTATCCGTTTATCACAACTAGTTCCTTGACGTTACGAAAAAAAAAAAAAAAGAAAAAACATTCCAAAAAAGAAATCCACGTAATTCCTGTTTCTCAGGCGAAGGCAACCGTGCAAGGCACCGGATCAGGCCGCCGTAACTCGGCCGCTTATGGCAGCAGACATCAGTTCGAATCACGCGCCGTCCGATCCAGTCGAGATGAGACGTTTGAATTTCCAAACCCCCGGCATGATATCCCATCCACCTATACCGATAAGCGAGTTGGGTAATCATATCGAACGATTGAAGGCAAACGACAATCTTAAGTTCAGCCAGGAATACGAGTCCATCGAGCCAGGTCAGCAGTTCACTTGGGACCACTCGAACATGGAAGTGAACGCGTCGAAGAATCGTTATGCGAACGTTATCGCCTACGATCATTCTCGAGTGATCCTTCAAACGGTCGACGGTATGCCAGGGTCCGATTATATTAACGCGAACTATTGCGACGGTTATAGAAAGCAGAACGCGTACGTGGCGACCCAAGGGCCACTCCAGGAGACCTTCGGTGATTTTTGGCGTATGTGTTGGGAGTTACGTACCAGTACGATAGTTATGATGACGAAACTCGAGGAAAGGACTAGGATAAAATGCGATCAGTATTGGCCGACAAGAGGCTCCGAGACTTATGGACAGATGACCGTCACCATTACCGATATCCAAGAGCTCGCCACTTATTGTATCCGTACCTTTCAGGTTTGCAGGGCCGGTTATTCCGAGAGACGCGAGATAAAGCAATTGCAATTCACCGCTTGGCCCGATCACGGAGTACCGGAACACCCAGCGCCGTTCTTACAATTTTTGCGAAGGGTTAGATCGTTAAACGTACCGGACAGCGGCCCGTTGGTAGTACATTGTAGCGCTGGGGTCGGTAGGACCGGTTGTTTCATCGTCATCGATTCCATGCTCGAACGTATAAAGCACGAAAAAATGATCGACATATACGGCCACGTGACCTGTCTGAGGGCACAGAGAAATTACATGGTACAGACGGAGGATCAATACATATTCATTCACGACGCTCTATTGGAAGCAGTGATATGCGGTAACACCGAGGTACCAGCCAGGAATCTACACTCTCACATTCAAAAGCTTATGCAACCGGAAATCGACAATATCACCGGTATGGAATTGGAATTTAAGAAATTGTCGAACATCAAGGCCGACTCGACGAGATTCATATCGGCTAATTTGCCCTGCAACAAGCACAAGAATCGATTGGTACACATACTGCCGTACGAGTGTAGCAGAGTATGTTTACAGCCCCAACGAAACATCGAAGGTTCCGATTACATTAACGCCAGTTTGATAGACGGTTACAGATATCGCGGTGCGTACATAGCAACCCAGGGCCCATTGTGCGACACTACCGACGACTTTTGGCGCATGCTCTGGGAACATAATTCGACGATCGTCGTAATGTTGACCAAACTTAAGGAAATGGGTAGAGAAAAGTGCCATCAGTATTGGCCGTCCGACAGATCTATACGTTATCAATGCTTCGTCGTAGATCCGATAGCCGAATACAACATGCCGCAGTATATCTTACGTGAATTCAAGGTCACCGACGCACGCGACGGTGCTAGCCGTACCGTTAGACAATTTCAATTCATCGATTGGCCGGAACAGGGCGTACCGAAGTCCGGCGACGGTTTCATCGATTTCATCGGTCAGGTTCACAAAACCAAGGAACAATTTGGTCAGGACGGACCTATCACCGTACATTGTAGCGCCGGCGTAGGTAGAACCGGCGTCTTCATAACCCTTAGCATCGTACTTGAACGTATGCAATACGAAGGCGTTGTCGATATCTTCCAGACAGTGAGAATATTGCGTACGCAACGTCCTGCCATGGTACAAACGGAAGTAAGTCGAATACGACACAGTAAATACAATTTTTTCTTTTTTTTTTTTTTTTTCAAGTCCAATCGATCATTGTTATATATATATATATATATATATATATATATTTTTTTTTCTCGTCATCCCTTTCTTCTTTTTTGTTTTTCTCTTTTTAATTATGTTATCCTTTCATTTTCAGGACCAATATCAGTTCTGTTATCGCGCCAGTTTGGAATATTTGGGATCGTTCGATCATTACGCCAACTGACAAGCCGACAATCGGGAGCAAAGGGACGCTACGAGGGATCGAAGGGAACGGCAAAAGAATGATAGGGATTGCGGTGAAAGGGCTAAAGTACGGCGCGTTTAGTACAATGGAATATATGTATATATATATATATATATATATATATATATATATATATATATATATATATATATATATATGTATATACATACATCGTGTTTTATTAAGTGTGCAGCAAAATATGAGTAAAAGCGTAGTTTTTATGCGTAAACATTTTACTCGTAACTACCTTCCAAGGACAATTTATTTGTAGTCGCCAAAGCGATAAATCGCTGATATATTACGGACGGTTATAAAAAGGAGGAAAACGGCAAGGAAAAAAAAAGAAATAAATAAACAAATAAAATAAAATAAAATAAAATAAAATGAAAAGAAAAAGAAAAATAATAATGGTAGACGAGATGAGGTGATAATATAATAGTCGAATGGTGTTGCAGCACGCATAATCGCGCAAAAGGAAATTTTCATTCTTTGACGGTAATTTAAACATATAAGTATAGAAAATCATTCAAACAAAAACTTTTATCCTGAAACGTAAGATACGAAACTGGATGACGAAAAGGTAGAAGAAGAAGAAGAAGAAGAAGAAGAAGATGATGATGAAGAAAGAAAACGATGAAAATGATGAAGGAAAAAGAAGAAAGAGGGAAAAGTTGTCGTCGTATAGATAGATTTTAGAGCTCAGAGGTTAATAAAAAAAACGCTCGACTCGCAATTGTGTAGCTATAGCTAGCGAGGTAAAGCAAAAAAAAAATAAAATAAAATAAAATAAATAAATAAATGAATGAATAAATGAATGAATAAACGAATAATAATAATAATAATAATAATGATAATGATAAAAAAAAAAAATAATTGAAAACTGCCGCTTAAGTGTACGTGAATCTCCTCGTTGATGATGCGACCGACCATACTCTCTCGAGGCTCACTTTTTTTACTTTATACAAAATCTCAAGAACAACAACAACAACAAGAGGAACACACAAAAATAACAACAACAACAAAAAATCCAAGAAAAGGAAGAAAGTGTAAAGGATACGAAAGGAATGGAAAAAGGGAGGGGGATTGTCAGAACATGATCAATAACAACCATATCGTTCTCGAATGAGAATTAACAATACTGATTTATGTCGTCCGACGTTAAAATAATTTCGCGAGGAACGCGCGCTCGCACGTGGAAACACACGTAAATAAATAAATAAATAAATAAATAAATAGAAATGCAAAAGCGCACGCACACACATACCAACAGCGGATAAATGCAAATACGTCGGACGTTTATATAAAAAAAAAAAAAATCAAAATTCGAAGACGACCTAAATCTTACGATCCCGATTCTCCGAATTGGAACATATCTTGATATATGTGAGAGTATTTATTATACACACAAACCTCACTTATGGAACATTCTTTGCAGCTACATTTTTTGAAATCTTTTAAAGAATTTTCTTTATCGAAAAGCATAGGGTTAGTCCTCTAACGTTTAAGGTGAAAGGTAAAAGGAAATAATTAAAAAAAATAAAATAATAAAATGATAAAAAAAAAAAAAAAACAAAAAAAAGCACATGGAGGAAATTAAGGAAGAAAGAAAGAAGGAAGGAAAGAAATAATAATTAAACTACGAACATCCCTCCCTATCCCTATCTATCTCTATCTTTCTATCTCCATCTATCTAACTATCTATCTATCTATCTATCTATCTCTATCTCTATCTCTATCTCTATCTCTATCTCTCCATTTCTCTCCTTCTCTGTCTCTTTGATCTAAATAGAAAAGAGCATTGTAATAATGATAATGATAATAATAATATTAATAATAATTATAATAATAATTATAATGATAATGATAATGGATAACGGATAACGATAACGATATATTGACACTTTACTGAATCTCTTGTAAAGTTATGAATGGACAAAATAAAACGAAAACTTGAATCTTGTTTATCGAAGAAAAGTGCTTCCATCGTTTGACTAACAAACAAAAACAGCTGCAGAGAAGAAATTTAAAAGTTGTGACAGAAATAATGTCTCTCTCGTATATTTACTGTGGAAAGAAGAAGAAGACAAGAAAAAAGAAAAACAAAGATGGCGATGACGACGACGATGATAAAGACGTTGATGATATTAAAGAGTAAAGATAAAAAATGAAGAAGGAAAGGAGGGAGAAAAAAGAAGAGAAAGAAAGAAAGAAAGAAAGAGGAGAAAGATAAACGGGAAAAGGGAAGAGGACTAAATAATTATAATGCACAGTTCTCTCTCTCTCTCTCTCTCTCTCTCTCTCTTTCTCTGTGGACCTCTACGACTTAAAAATGGTTGATGATAAAACGTGGCACACATTCACGAGTACTTATCGATGGAAATTGATCGTAAGGGAATTTTTGAAAAAAAAAAAAAAAGGAAAAAAAACAAAGGGGGAATTAGACAAAAATGTTTCTCGATGTGGATTATCAAAGAAGAAGAATAAGAGGAATAAGAAGAAGATGAAGATGAAGAGACATGAAAATTTCCGCAGACTAATAGGGGAAACTTGCCATACTGCCAAATTGACAATTAATGCTGTAACCATTATGCACGATAAGAATGGATATCTTCTCTCTCATAATAATACTTATTGTAATTTTACGATAGATCGTAAGTGAAATCGTTTTAAGATTTAGTATATAAGATGGACGCCATTATAGAACAAAGGAAGGATCGCGGCGCATTGAGAAGCGTGAGAAGGATGATATATATATATATATATACATATATACATATATATATATATATATATGTATATATAGAGGAGAGAGAGTGAGAGAGAGAGAGAGAGAGAGAGAGAGAGAGAGAGAGAGAGAGAGGAAACGGTGCCTATATATATTTGATGAAATTATGCACACTTTCCGGGGGGGAGGAGATCGTGCATAAGTTCTTATAAATGATAATTTAATAGAAGCACTGTGTATGTTGGACTCGCATAATATATATATATATATATATATATATATATATATATATATATTTATATATATTTATATATATATATATATATATATATATATATATATATATATAATCCTATACCCTCGAATCCTTATGTACAAAACTTTCAAAGTCTTAAGCCTTCGCCACAGTCTGATCTATATTGTATCGTATTATCATCCGAGATTTCGATGCAACACTCAACTCGTACTGATCCGATATGTCTGTAAAAAAAGAAAAAAAAAAGAAAAAGAAAAAAAAATCTGAAACGAATCGATCGAACGCGCTTACTTAAACCTCCTCCCACTCGTTTTCTTTTTCGATTGATATATTATTATATATATAATCTTTGCCTCGCTGACGGGACATATTTTTTCTTTCTACGTTCGTCATTTATCTTGCATTTCGATTGATTATATATAATACTGACGAACACATACAATGGAATAAAAACCTCTTCAAAGTCGTATTCCCATCGATTACGAAATATAATATATTTCGGATGTCACTTTCTAACTGGTTGTTACTTTCTAACTTTCTAACTGGACCTATTATAAATTTTGTCTTCGTTCTTACGAAAAAAGAAAAAAAAAGGCAAAGTTATTCTTCCGATCGTACTTTCGTAATCGTTATTACTTTAAAAAATGAGATTCGAGGGTCAGGAATTTGTGACTAAGTGTACATAAATGCACCGTTTGTCATTAATAACATTATATATATACATAAGATGATGAATAATATATATACATAGATATATATTATAAATATCATAATGGAATGAAGTGGATGTGCATAATAACGTGTGGATATTTTACAGACTATCAGAATATAAATCTGTTTAATTTAAAAGAGCACGTCCCATATATATATATATATAATATATATATAATATATATATATATGTGTGTGTATATGTGTGTGTCACGATATTTAATTTGTTCACTTAAGTTCCATTTATAGACATTTTTTACATATTTTTTGATACCTTTTTAATCGATCCCATCACCACCCACCATCACCACCACCACCATTACCACCTCCCGCCAGGAATGTTTTTACGAATTATATATGCCACGTTTTTGCAAAGTAATGTTTTTCTTTTCTTTTTTTTTTTCTTCTCTTTTTTTTTCTCCCCAACTGAAATTTACTTCATATATAGACTGAGTATATATAAACACACATAGGACTAATAATACTCGCAAAGAGTTTCTAATATTTATTTGGCAACGACGTCGTTTAGATTAGTTCGAATAATAAAGATTAAAAGCCACGTTTGTAATGTTATTTTCAATAAATCCTAGAACGCAGCTCCGATAGATACCGCTCTCTGATCACACTAAGCAAGCAGATTTATAAAAAAGAAATTTTTTTTCACTAGAAGCTACGAGTACTTAAATATTTTTTTTCTCTCGTCACGAACTCCCATTGAACGTAAATCAATTCATTCATTTATCATTCGTCACTATATCTCATAAGTAAATTAACATAAATTTTAATCGATTCATTTCCTAGTATCGTTCTCCTTTAAATCTATCTTTAGTTTTTTCTTTTTCTTTTTTTTTTTCTTTTTTTTCTATACAAAATTTGACATGAATGCGAAAACCTTGTGACGACGACGACGACGATGACGATGACGATGACGACAACGATGACGATGACGACAACGATGACGATGACGACAACGATGACGTTACTGTGCTGGGAATAGATATGTATATGATGTTTTTCACACCCCTCTCTCCCCTCCTCTCATTGGATAAGCGAACATTTAAACTTATTTGGAAATAACGTTATACAGCATAAAGGTGGGAGGGGTGGGTGGTTGGTAATAGAGGGGGGTAGGGGTAAGTGGAGGAGGGGTAACTAAACTTTACTCAACTTCATATTATCAAGAAGTACAACTATTTTATCGAAGGATCTCACTAAAGTTGGCTCATATTTTTTTTTTTCTTTTTTTTTTTTTTTCTAAGAGATATATTCAACATGTTGTGCATGATAGCCGCGTTACGTAAACGCATTTAACGCAGCTCCTGTTGTCTTTTTCCTTTTCTTTGTGTTCGTTCGTTCGTTATTATTATTGATAACAACAAAAGGTGTCTGTGAATGCTGAAGGGGAAATGAAACGACAAATAATATTCTCAAGCTGATATTTCGTAGAAAAGAGAAAAAAAAAGGAAAAAAAAAATTCAAACGCCACCCACAAAACACATGGATATCGAATCTTTTTGCATTTATTCTTAGATAAGAAAAAAGAAAGAGAAGACTCTGAACGAGAGAGAGAGAGAGAGAGAGAGAGAGAGAGAGAGAGAGAGACGAAAAAAATTTAGAAAAGACCGAGTTGATTTATTTCATTCAAAACGTGATGATTTAATGACTATATGTATTACGGTACACGGTCCGACTGATACTTAGCTTTCTATATACCTTCCCCCCCCCCTCCCCCTCCATCCCCCGATTTTTATACATTAAAAAGAAAAGAGGAAAAATGATTGTTAAAGAGAGGGTAAAAAAAAAAGATATTATCAGCCGAGATACTCTTTTTAACGACGACTTAATCCTTCTAAAATCCTATTAATAGTTCTTCTGGTTGGACTGCAAATATTTATATATATATTATTATTATTATTATTATTATTATTATTATTACTACTAATATATTTAACGTTTTCATATGAAAATTTCATCCTTCAGTGTTACATACCAACGCCGCCGCCGCCATCGCTTTGTCGTTCAGTGTCAATAACTTCTGCGCATCATTTTATTCTATTCTCGTCTAAACACGAACGATATCTTAGAGAAATTAGAAGAGAGAACAAAAAAAGGAAAGAATGAATGAAAGAAAGAAAGAAAGAAATGGCCCTTTAAGGTTTTGAGAGAAAGAATCGCCATCCCCTTTCCCCCCCCCCCCGCTATCTCACCCACCTCCACGTATTTATCAGAGTTCTTCTAATGATCTTTATAGGGCAAAAAAAAAGAGAGAAAGACTTCAAACGTTAAAAAATAATTTTCAAAAGATCGTTGTGATAGAAACATATTCACTTATTGACTTAATAATAAACAGTTCGTTCTCTTCTGGTGTGTTCCTTGCACCGTCAAGTTCTAATTGAAGTATTTCAAAATCAGACAAATAAATAACTAAATAAATAAATAAATAAATAATTAATAAAATAAAATAAAATAAAATAAAATAAATAAATAAACGAGCGAATAAATGAATAAGAGACACGTGCATTTAATAAGTGTGGAGCCACTTTTGTGGGAAACCTCCCTAATCCATAAAATGACATGTAATTAATACTACCCAAGTGTATTTTGCCAAGTTTCTCAATGACTTCATGTTTCAAAGTTCCAGGCTAAACGCAAAATGTGTTTTAAGAGAAGTTAAATTGTTGTAAAAAAAAAAAGGAAAAAAAAAAGAACGTATTAACTAGCCATAAGTTGGTAGCATTAATTGTAATCTGTACTCACAAAAAAGTTGACAAACACACGAAGTCCACGATATTCAACGTATTTGTAACTTAAATAATTCTAACGAAAGATATATTAATTTCTCTGTCTAATCGTTTGACCGAAAAATAATTCTTCGTGTACATGTTGTAATTTAGGTCTGTATTCGTCATTAATTTTTATCACTTTTCTTTTTTTTTTCTTTTTTTCTTCCTCTGTATAACCGAAAATGTATAGCAATATGTGGTTTGTTGTATTCTTCTTCTTGAAAACACTTTACAACTCGTATCTTCGGAGCAGCAATTATCACAAACGTAAATAAAATTCGATCGGTTACCAATGCTCCATCCAATATTGTAACGAGTTTGGTAATACTCTTGTAAGATCAAGTCTTACGTTCATCTATTTTATAGATGAATGAGAACGGTCAAATGACGACGATTACGATCGCAGAATCCGGAGAAGAATGTGAGTTAAAAGAAAAAAAGAAAAAAAAAAACACGACAGAATAAGTCAAATACTAAATATCGTTGAAAGAATGGGAAATTATTTTGTGATACCTTCTTGCCAGAAAGAATACAGCAGGCTGAGGTGAGAATACGACGATAAAATGCAATGTTACTAACTAACAACTATATACAAATTAAATATTGTGTAATAGAAAAAGAGTCTGTTGACAAGGAGAAATACCGTGTACATTATGTATTGCCTTGTGGCATCAATAAACTAGTAACTAACGTCATAATGTATTATTGTCTTTTGCATGACAGAGAAGGAGTTCTTCAAGAGGGAAATACTTTTGCTCCTTTGTGAAATAATGATTTTATTACGTAGCACTTAAACTTTAATACCTAATATTATTTATGTACAATCATATTCAACCATTCATCCGATACACATTTAAGGGGTATTATTAATTTTTCACTTACATCATACTTACAAAAGTTATTTTATATTACATTGGTCTGTTGATTTGGATTGGTTGTCGGTGGGCTCCTCGTCATCATAGACGCGACCTTGAAAAAATAAATCGACGCTTTATCGTAGAACATGTTAGGCTTTTATCCTTTTCTTTCTCTTGTTTTTTTTTTTTTTTTTTTTTTTTTAATCGATCATTAAATATTAATTACTAACATTTTGTATGATTTGTTTCTTAAAGAAATCGCTGGTAGCTGTTGAGATATACTGGTTACCTCCCATTTTACATTTCACATATCCGTAAAGATTTGCTCCGTTTAAAATGATTGCGATACATACGAGTAATAGCCATTGAAAGTTCAAACGGAACAAGGCTGTTATAAATAATACTGACCACAAAAGGGGGCACAGTATCAATGCCAACCAGAAGATACGTGCCTCTGCCATGTTAATACGGTTCTGTTGGGCACCCTGAAATGCAGGGCACATAACAGAAATTTGCAGTGATCGTTTGATAACGTCGTCCTTATCTACATGCGCGTACGATTAACATTTACATAGCTTTGGAATATCAACTCAAAGGTGAAACGATCGATAATGAGAGAGAGCGTGAAAGCATCAAGGATATACAAATATCTATACAAGTTAACCTTGAACTATTTCTTTGAAAGCATGCAAGATTCGAAAGTCATTTCTTAAGTCGAATGAACTATAGTCTAATGCAATAAGAAAGATTAAAACGAATATACGATAAATTTGAAGAACTAGCCAAACCTTTTTAGATTCGAATACCCAATTGCTCTTTCCATTGTCATCTATATAATTCCACCATCTAAGTCCGACCATCAATCTTCCAGTTATATTTTTAACTGTCCAAAAGTCCATGGACAAAAGTAGTACGACGACGACAAAACTTGCTATGAAACTATTTGAAAACAATTGACACATCATATATACTATTATAGCTGATATTCTGAACGCCAGATGGAACATGGTGACGTATGGATGCCTGCGATGGAAAAATAACACATATTATTTTTCCTATAAAGATAGACGTTGAATTATTATACGCCAAAAAGTTAAGCATACTTGAGTTTATCGCTTTGAACCGCTTCATCCTCCTCCCCGAAGGCTATAGTATCGTCATCCATCAGTAAAGGTACCTAAAAGCCGACATAAAAAAAAATCCTTATCTTCCAATTGTCGCGATCAAATTATCAAAAGATATAAAAAAATATATATATATAAGAAAAGAAAAAATTAGTAACAACGTGCAAACGAGGAATCGAGCTAAGCGAGCGAAGATGAAACGAACGTTTTGTATATATAAAAAAAAAAAAAAAAAAATAAAGATAAAACAAAACAAAAGAGAACATCGTCATTTCGTTATCCCGTTATCGAACGTTCGTTTGACGCATTAGATTGGAAATTAGATTTCTTTTTTTTTATATCTATCTCGTCGCATGTATTCTACTGCCGATGTCGTCTCTGTCAAATTATACATACGGTAATTCTCTCTAAGGAATGTCAGTAACGTTCTTCCGATTAGAGCTAAGTCTAACGAGAAATTTCAATTCCCTCGACAAAGAAACGTGTGCGTCTCTCTTTATATATCTCGTTCTAATCATAAATATAGAGAATTAGATATCACGGATAGAAGCACGTTAGGCATTAGTACGATAATACGCAATGTTAAGGCACGATTTTTCTCTCTCTCTCTCTCTCTCTTTCTCTCTTTCGTTTATGCACCTACCGAAGCAGACGCCATGTTTGCACATTGGTGACAGGACGTATCGACGACAACGCATGTAGTAGTTATTTGTCGTCTGCTAAAGGCCGCTCGCGATTGCAGCGCCGCGTAGCGTTAAACGGACGTAACATCATCGAAGAATAACCAAGGGACGTGACGAACGGTAAAGTAAAACGAATTCGAACATAACCACGACGACTTTATACGATACGATATTCATCGCGTACGATCGAGATTAGATCGTTGAAACGCGAACGAATTACGTCGTTACGTCGCTTGAATCATTTACCTTAATTATCGATTAGTATATCTCTTTGTAATCTCGCTTCTTCTTAGTCACGTAACGATGCGCGCTCACAGGCCAATCGGATCGGTTCTAATCGTGGCGTCCACGTTTTATTTTCGCGGCAACCAAACAAACAGCGCGTCTAAACGTAAACGAACAACGACGCAATATTACTTTCCAATAATGTTATCGATTCGGCGAATTCGTCGACATCTCGAGAGATAATAGAAGAAATATCGATAACAATTTCACAGGTATCGGTATACTTTTTTATAACGATACGAAAAATATCTTAGAAATACGTGTTAGTAGTGCGTCCATCGATTGGTCGTCGTCGTATCCTTCATATACGTTACATAATGTATGTATGTACCGTAGCACGTACGCTTTTACTATCTATCTCTGTCGATCTCTTTACGGATAAATTTTCTTTTCTCTTGGCAATATAAGCCGATAATTGTTCTTAACGAAACGATGTAACGCGACGTTAATAATAATCTGTAACAGTAATCGTAACGTAACATATAAATTATTATCGTAACAATCGGAATATTTTTCGTCTAGTATCGACGATTTGACATTTATTTTTCTACGATAACGATTTTTACGATAACAATCGATAATGAACTTTTAATTTACGATAATAAACTGTTTTAATCGTATTTTTTATATGTATATATATATATAAATTATCGATAAATCATAATTAGAATATTTAAATCGAGAGCGAATTTGTTCGTATATATGG
This sequence comes from Dolichovespula media, assembly GCA_911387685.1. Lineage (NCBI taxonomy): Eukaryota > Metazoa > Arthropoda > Insecta > Hymenoptera > Vespidae > Dolichovespula > Dolichovespula media. The sequence continues at coordinate 6,569,542 of OU426863.1, read as the reverse complement.
AACACATATATAACGAGGGTCGAAACAACGTAAACATGGCCGATTGGTGTCGCATCGATCGACCAATCGCGTGGGCCGTATAGTATCGAAAGATGGCGGATAGAGGAAACGAGATATAAAAGAGCAATGGACACGTTCTCGTAAATGCTTGGTGGTAAACTCGGAAGTTGAGATTGACAGATTCAAGGACGAACATTTGAAAAAAAGAGAAAGAGAGAGAGAGAGAGAGAGAGAGAGAGAGAGAAACGGATAAATAGAAAGATAGATAGATAGATAGATAAGTAGATAGATAGATAGATAGATAGATAGATAGATAGAAAGAGATAGAGAGAGGAATACATTGACGTATGAACCACCACCGATGTTAAATAGAGCGTAGTAAAATAGTAGTAGTAGTAGTAGTATAATAATATCAATAACAGTATTAACAGTAGTGGTAGTAGCAGGTAGTAGGTAGAGTAGTAGTATAGTAGATGGTGATACTGGTGTCAGTGATATCGGTGTTTGTGTAGGTGGTGGTGATAGATAATAATATTATCAAGTAGTGGTAGCAATGACTTAATCGAGATAAACGCAAGACACGGGGTATATCGCTCGTGTGTATCCGCGTTTCTACGGATATATGGTGAAACGATGCGTCGATAAAAAGAAAAAGTGTCGGCGGTGTGACGACTATGGGTGAGTGGGTGGACTATGGTGTCTTTCGCAATAGGAAAATGGTGACGTCGAGATGCGGTTAATATGGTGTTGTTACTGTTGTTGTTGGCCGATCAAAGGAAAGAACAACCAACGTCAAGATTCCTTTTTAGTTCGTCCTAAGGCGGCGATCAGTGAAAGAAAAAGCAGAGGAAGAATTTCTCTCTACGGCATTGGTGGCAGCACCGGCGTCGATTCGAAGCAAAAACTTTAGCGGAGGCGGTGATGGTGTTGGCGGTTGTGATAAACGCGGGGGGACTGAGTGCGATTCCGTCGGTCGGTCGGTTGGTCGTCGGTCGTCGGTCGTCGGTGATTTTTTTTTATTAGAAAACGGTTTTCTCTTGGTTGGGTGGGGGGGGGGAGGGACACGCACGCACACGTTCCTACTCGAGTTTAGTTTCGTTCGGAGTAATAAGAGAGGAGGATTGTTATGCGGCCTGTTACGGTTTCGTGAATTAAAGTACGAAAGACGAATAGAGAAAGAGAGAGAGAGAGAGAGAGAGAGAGAGAGAGAGAGGGTGGGCGTTAAGAAGACTTAAAAAATTAAAAGAAAGTAAAGAAAGATAGAGAAAGGTAGAAAGAGATAAATAAAAATGTTGAAGGAATATTCGCCGATAGTACAGGCCCTTTTGGGGACACTATTCACGTGGGCCCTTACGGCAGCAGGTGCCGGCCTCGTCGTCGTCATACGCGGGAAACAGGTATTATTATTTTCTTTCGATCATCATTATTATTATTGTTATTATTATTATTATTATTATTATTATTATTATTATTATCGTCATACGTTTTAACTTATCACGATCTTTTGATCGTAAACGATCGATCGATAATTATCGCTGTTAAACATTCACGTAGCGCGCGATACGAAATTTTGACTTAACCTTACCCGATAGAGAGAGAAAGAAAGAGAGAGAGAGAGAGAGAGAGAGAGAGCTGACGGGCCAAAAAGAAATAATCCGGTGAAAAATCGAACCAAAAAAAAAGGCGGCAAAAATTCGAACACTTCGTCCATTCGAAATTCATTTTAAAATTCGCGCTCCTCCTCTCCCTATTTTTTTCTTCCTCTTCTTTTTTCTTTCCTTTTTTTACCGTACGGCAATGTGTCGTAACGTTCCTTCGAATTCGCGCCAATTTTTTTTCATTTTTCTTGTTTTTCTTTGGCATTCTTCTTTACCTCCATTTTTTGTTCTTTTTTTTTTTACGATCTCCTTCTTCGACGTTCGTCCAATTGAATTAGATGGATAGTGTTTTATTGTTTCGCGTTTGTAGATTAACGTATTCGTAAGAATATTTTATTGAATCGTTTGATAGTCCGTTATAGTCGTTTATTAAACTCCGACGACTTTTCGGTACGTTTAAACGTATGTTAGTCTCAAGGACTCTCTCTCTCTCTCTCTCTCTCTCTCTCTCTCTCTGTCTCTCTTTCTCTCTCTATCTATCTCTCTCGCTTCGTTTTAAATAGAGCAGTACGACGACGGCGCGCTAACATACACATATAGAACGCGAGCTACCCCACTGTATCAAACTATACATGCTATTTTAACAATCGTGGGGAAACGAGTAACAGATTTACTCTTTAAAATATTAATTCTCATCTCGTATGCTATTATATACGTCATACGTCATAATATTTCTCGACGTTTCGTAGAAACGGGTAGGCGAGCCCAATCTCGATCGCATTATCTTTGCTTACCACCGTTACCGTTATTATTACTATCGTTTGTAGATTTTTGTTTTGTTTTGTTTTGTTTGAAAAGGAAAAATAAAAGAAAAAATAAGTAACGTAGGAAGAAAAATGCGCGATTGTTTATTTTCATTTTTCTTTTCTTTTCTTTTCTCCCCCTTCCCCTTTAAGGATAATGGATTGAAAAGTGATAGGAAAGGAAAAGAAAAGTGATAGGAAAGGAAAAGAAAAATGATAGGAAAGGAAAAGAAAAATGATAATAATAATAATAATAATAATAATAATAATAATAAGAGGAAAAAGAATAATATTATTAAAAAATGTCTGTCTTATCACTTTGACACTTTTATAAATCGATTAATCGGTTAATCCTAAGAAATCTATGTACATGCATATATATATATATATATATATATATATATATATTTATACACATATATAGATATACATACATATGTATATGAGAAAATGTTGTGAAGATAAAGATCGTAAAAATAAAGTCCTGATAATGATCAGTTAAGAGTCGTGAACGATCGACAAACTTGTCCCGTTTCTCATAGAAAGGTCATCGAGTGATCATCCATCCTACTCTACATCTCGAATTGGCATGAAGCCGGATATATATATATATATATATATATATATATATATATATATATATATATATTTGATATATCACACGTTCGGAAAAATGTTTTCAAAGGAAAGGAAGAAAGTTGAAAAGAGCCAATAATCAATGTCACAATTATTTCGTGAAAATTTCGTTTCATCGAATACTACGGTCTTTTGGATGCAACATTAGAAAAAAAAAAGAATAGGAAAAAACAGGTTAGATAACATCATTTTTGATCTATCCATTCCAGTCGATCTGGTTTTTTCTCTCTCTAAAAGAAAGAAACAAACAAACAAAATTAAAACGAAAAATATATATATATATATATATATTTTTTTTGTATAGATTAATTTCTAATATTCGCATTGAATTGTATTAATCATAGTGCGTTATTGATATATAGTATTTATATAATTCGCAACGGGTGTGAAAGTTTGTAAATGATTTCAAAAATTGATCACACATTTCTGAGACTCTCTCTTTCGAAAGGTTAATTTGTAAAATTACAATCCTTAAAAAAATAAAATAAATAAATAAATAAAAGAAAAAAGATCACGAAGTTAATCAAAATCGATTTGTAAAATCACCCGAGAACTTTCGGCTTCAACCCGCGATATTAATGATATTTAACAGCGTACGTATATCAATCATTTTTTTTAAATATCCGTTCGTTAAAAAGAAATAATAAATAAATAAATAAATAAAAAATCGGAACAAATAAAAGTCAAAAGAGACGAAAAGAAAAATATCTGAAAGCTGGGACGAAGTAAAGATATATAGGGAAAAAAAAGTGATGGAATCTGCAATCAATTAAAAATATCTACAAACACACACATACACGTATAAATATATACAGCGTACGAGTATCAATTTATTTAATATCCGTTCGTTTAAAAGAAAACAATAATCATAATAAATAAATAAATAAAAGTCAAGAGACAAAAAAAAAAGAAATATCTGTAAACTCTGACGAAGTAAAGATATTTAGAAAAAAAAGAAAAAAAAAATAGAAGAAAAGAAATGGTGCAATCCGCGATCAATTGAAAATATCTATGCACGCACACATAAGCACGCACACGCACACGCACAAATGTATATATATATATATATATATATATATATATATATATAAAAAACAAAAGTGAAAAGAAAAAAACAAACAAACGAAAAAGAAAAGAAAAGAAGAATGGAAGGAAACTAATCGATCGTTACGAATTATATTTCTAGCGAAAATTATTGGACATCAGTCTTGGATTTGCCGGTGGCGTTATGGTTGCGGCAAGCTATTGGTCCCTGTTGGCGCCGGCCATTGAAATGGCAACGGAGAGCAAAATTTATGGAGACGAAGGGGAATACGCATTCGTACCGGTTGGAGTTGGGTTTCTCTTAGGCGCGGCATTCGTATACGGAACGGACGTGTTGATATCTTCCCTTGGCATTCAGTCCCCCAATGTGCTATTAGCTATGCAATCAGTCGGTACGAAACAAAGAGGCAAGGCCCTTGCAAAACTAAAGAGTGACGAGGACTTAGACGATATCGATACGTTTAACGACGTACAGATTTCCGGTGGAATGATGTACACTCATGTCGATTCTACTACTATCGATGGTATTTCTCAAATTTTCTTTCTTGTAAAAAAAAAACAAAAAAAAGAACATCCACTTCTCTCTGTAGGCCTTTATTGATCAAACGTCAAATGGGATCGGTTTTTATTGATCAATTTTTTATTTATTTATATATACATATATATATATATATGTATATGTACACACACACACACACACACACACACACACACACACACACACACACACATATATATATATATATTTATATTTGTTATTTATATTATTTATATCGTTTATTAATATCTATCGTCTATCTCTGGCATAACAATGTATACGTACATATATTCGATTGTGTCATATGTGTATACTCGTATGCCTGATTCTTTATTATTATTATTATTATTATATTATTATTATTATTATTATTATTATTGTTGTTGTTGTTATTGTTAATATTTTCACGAGTACGTTTCTATCGGATACCATAAGTGTCCGGTCCCCTTAAGGGCATTTGCGTCGAACGAATTCAACGCATAAAGAAACTTCCTGAAATATTATTACTGTTATTGTTATTATTATTATCATCGTTATTATTATTGTTATTGTTATTTATTGTTAATTATTATTAATTATTATTATTATTATTACTATTAATATTGTCATCGTCATCGCGATATAGGGAAAGAGAATTGGGAAAGAGAAAAGAAAAAAGGAGAAGACGAACGTCGCTGTATACTCGCCCCTCTTTTTGCTTTGTGCCCTCGTATAAAGGCGAACGTTTCGAACTTAATATTAAGCCAGGAATAAGCATCCCTCATTCTTCGACGATTATTGTTCTTCTTCCTTTCTATTACTTATTCTTTTTCACTCTCTTTTCTTTTTCTTCTTAAATTTTTTTTTCCGTTTTTTTTTCTGTTTCTTTTTTTTTTTTTCTTTTTGCATCATCTTCGTAAGTTTTCTTTCCTTCTTCTTCTTCTTCTTCGGGGAAGACTTTCTAATACTAAATATACGTGTAAATATTATTATAGATATATACGTACAGAGAGAAAGAGAGAGAGAGAGAGAGAGAGAGAGAGAGAAATAGAGATATATAGCGAACAAAGTTATATATATATATATATATATATATATTTAATGCTTATTCCAGGAAATATATCAATCGTTTGAGACACGTTTTTACATGACCAAATCCGATTGGAAATAGTTCGCTAATATATTTGTAATATAGATTTTAGTCCGCTAACGATATATATATATATATATATATATATATATACGTTTATAATAGCATGCATGCACATTATTAACTGGTACACTGTGGCTCAGATTCTTCGTTTAAACGCATTTCAATACGATTAATTAATTAACTAATTAATTAATTAATTAATTAATTATTTAATTTACAAAAAAAAAAAAAGAAAAGAAAAGAGAGAACACTTGAATTATTTAAAAAAAAAAACCAACGTGAATTATACAACGCGTGTTGGTGTTTGTGCGTGAAGAAAGTTGCATAATGGAAAAGTGACGTGCGAGGGATGCGTTGAACGTTAACCGAGAGGGAAGGGGGGAGGAGAGAGGGGCAGAGAAGAAAAGAAAAATAATGAATAAAATACGTGCGACGAGTAAAATAAAGATGGTATTATGAAATTTAAGAGAGAAAAAAAGAGATAGAGAGAGAAGGAGTGGAAAATGAAGTGAACTTAAATATTGAAACACGTTCTCCTCTTCGAATCTCTGCCGAGTGGTACCAATATTTCGTAAAAAAAAAAAAAAAAAAAAAAAAAAAGTAATATCTCTCCGTCCTGCCTGCTAATTGAACTAATGTAGTATAAAACCTCAAAAAAAAAAAAAAAAAAAAAGTAAATGCTATATAGGTTCGGTGAAATAACGACAAAAACTTTATGTCGTCATGGTCCCTTTATCGTAGCCAATAAAAAATAAAACGATTAATACTCGTCTGCATGTAGTACGGTCTGTTTTACGCTTCGAGACGATTTGACGGGACCTGGAAAAAAACGAAAACGTAAACGAAAACAAAAAAAAAAAAAAAAAAAACAGAAGAAAAAGAAACATCGTCGAAATTAAATCGTGACCTTACAAAATTAAAACCTAACGTCGTATAATCCTGCGGTCTTTGTATCGATCTTTTTTTTTCTTTCTTTCTCTCTCCAGGATTTTACGAACAAAACGCAAGGAGGAGACAGGGTGCCAATGTACATCATAGGCAATCGGAATCGGCCGAGATTAGTACGGTTTACGAGGATCCTAACAACGAGATTAAGAACAATCAATGGAGGAGAATATTGTTGTTGGTTGTGGCAATTACGGTGAGTACGATATTATTAATATATTCAATACGATATTTTGTATGTTCAATATAAATATATATATATATATATATATAAAAAAAAAAAAAGAAAATATATTCGGATATTAAATATTGATAAAAGGTGTCGCGGGGGTTGGAGGAGGAGGTGGGGGTGGGGGAGGGAGATCAAAGAAAGAAAGAAAAAACCACATCCCTGTGGTATTATTATTCGAGAGAGAGAGGCGAAAAAAAATGCATTCACTTTCGTACGAGTACGTATTTGTGAATAATGTCGATGTTGCATATGAGCCCTCGCACATTCCCACATAGTTAATATTTCTTTTCTATTATCTTTTCGTATTGTGTTCTCCCTCCCTCCCATCCCTCCCCTCTCCGATCTGTCAATTTGTTTTATCTGTTGTACGTTGATACTTGCGTAAAAAAAGGTTATATATATATATATTATATATATATATATATATATATATATATATATATTATATATATATATATATATATATATATATATATATATATGTATGTATGTATGTATATGTATATATACATATATCTTCCACAGTATACTTGTAATAATGCTGTAATAATAATGATGATAATAATAATAATAATAATAACAATAATAATAATCTTTCTTTGCTTAGGTGCACAATATACCCGAAGGCCTTGCAGTTGGTGTTGGTTTCGGAGCGATAGGAAGCAGTGCATCAGCTACTTTTGAAAATGCAAGGTAAGCGATAAAAAGAAAGAAGGAAAGAAAGAGAAAGAAAAAAAGCAATTAATTTCTCATACAATTATAAACGATAACAGAATCTAGCTTACGTACGAGCGGATATGGTTTTGATATATATATATATATATATATATATATATATATATATATATGTTTCTTTGTGGAACCAATCGTTTCTATTCGATCGATTATAAGATCCCACGGGTTAAATGCGTTGTCAATGAAGTCAACGTTAGTCAGTCGTTTGAAAGAAGACGAGCGCAATTAGAGAGAGGAAAATAGTTTTATTCGTTGGGTTCTATCGACTTAAAAAAAGAAAAAAGAAAAGAAAAAGCTTTTTTTTTTTTTAAATTAAAACAAATTAAAAAAATAAAGATAATAAAGAAAAAATCATTTTGCTCTAACGTCAAATATTCAGCCAAAAATTCACGATATATTTATATATTAGAAAATATTTCGTTAAGAATTTCATATACAAATTATATATATATATATATACATATGTATGTATTTATGTATGTATATGGAACGTCAACAATTTCTACAGATATCCTCTTCCATGATAATAACTGCTGCTTTCTGATTGTGAACGATTGAAAAATATTTACGCGCAGTTGCGAAATTTAATTCTTTCCTTTTCTTTTTGTTTTTTTTTTTTGGTTTTAAATTATCTTTCGTTCGTTGATAGGAACTGGTGTACATATTTTTGCTTTTACGTTAGCAATGGCATTTACGATGATTAGTCTTTGGTATGAAAGGATTAGTTTTTTCATAGATCATATTCCGTTCAAACACGATCTCTATAATTAAATGGAATAAGAAGGAGGATCGATCGATTCGTGATATCATTGTATAGATCTCTCTTACGAACAAAAAAAAATATAATATTTTATTATATATCTCGTCGAGTTAGGGACAACGAAGTATATATAATACTTCGTATATTTTTATTATTTTATTTTAATATTTTGTTTTATTATTTCATTTTATACAAATAATTGCATGTAAAAAAGAAACGAATGAAAAATTTTAAAGAAAATTAATGATAAAAAAAGATCGTATTGAACTATGTACAGGTTAAGAGATAAACAAGTATTTCTGCCGTTAATGCCGGATGCGTTTGTATCATATTTTTAAATGACTCGGTATCTTTAACTTTCGTACGATTTTGATGTATAAAGAACATACAACTATTCCTTAAATCCGTCATATTATATTTATCCGCTAAAATGAGATGATCCGTGACATTGGAAATGTTTGTAAATCTAGCCACTATGTCAGCCAATTTGATTTTCAAGTCTTCCACCTGATAAATATTAGCCAAATCTATTATATCAAAAATCATGTTGTTCGTAGATTCTGTAATCTTAATCTCATCGATCTCTCCGAGATAAAGAAATTTCAAAAAAATTTCAAAGATTTCAGGATCGACTTCCTTGATATCAACGACATTTTCTTTACTTTCTAACATTTCGTGCGAGAACATAGCTGCAAATACAGGACTCCTTGAGAGTATCGACTTATGCGCTAAAAACTCCTTATTGCCAACATTTATTTTAATGTCTGTACAAGGCTTTTCATAGTACATCCTTGTTAAACGTTCGAAAAGCTCGAATTTCTTGGCAGTTATATTGACATAACTATTCATCGTATATCTTTTGATAATAGGAATATTATGTTCTATGGTAAAATAAATTACAAAGTTATCTGTATCTTGGTTATCTTCCGTTAGAGTACAATTAGTCCATTTAAAGTTTTCGGTATGAAGCGCCGTTTTTGTGAAGGTAAAGTTAGACGACAACGAATTACTTGTAATTTTTATATTTTTAAACACTGGTCCATTGATATCCTCCGATTCACATACTATACGAAATGATGCTTTTCTCCATTCCCATCTCATACATATTTGGCAAGATCGTACATAGCTGTTCAAATAAAATCTCGGAGTTTTGAAATTCGGTTGAGAAATCAAACTTAAAAGTGGACCCACTTCACAAACATAATTTGTCACTACCTTCTCAAATTTTATATTATGTTCAATGTGTGCAACGGGTATTTCACATTCCGTATTATTATTCGACATATTTTATATTCGATCGAAAATACGAACACCTTGAGTATATTCTTTACCTTAACGAACGTGATCAGTTGTTTGTTTCTTTTATCGATGTCCCATTAACCTCTCAACGAATCCGTCAAAGGTTCTTACCAGGTCTCCGTGGATTATTCCGATGATAATAACAACGTAGAATTGAAAGAAAAATTTCTATGCACGACATACAAACTAAGGCGTAATTCAATATTAAAACAGGAGATACACTTAAATATTACAAACATATCCCATATTTTTCTAATTTGTGATTTATTCCTAATAAGTAATATGTGATTTAGTATATTAACTGTTCAAGTAACAGAGGTCGCACCAATGTTCCTATCAGGACCAACTTCGATTAATTTCTATGGACATTTAACTCGATCATCAGTGCTACCAACGGTGAAAAGTTTTAAATGTATCGTAATCGTTCTTAACCAATAATTTGTCGTGGGAACGAGAATCATTCAAAAATTTCATATGTAGCACGGAACGTATAGAGAACATTAATGAGAATAATTGACATATAGAGACTTTTCGTTTCGATATTTTTTACTCGGATTACTTGGTAGGTTTAGTTCTGTCCTTTTTTTTTGTTTTTTCATTGTCCTTGTCGGTTTTACATTGATCAATTTCGATCGATAAATGTTCCTCATGTATACGAGATAAGTATATCGGATGATAAGCAACATCAGAGAAATCTTCTTTACCTATGAACGATTTAACTCGTCGAGTATATTTTATCATCGTAGTTCCCCGTTCGAACGTTAGACGGCGACACTAAAAATACGTTTCGAGAGAGCTTCAACGAATGAGTATGCTCCGATATATAGTATTAGAATTATGAAATGAACTTTGGCAGTTCGATCTAAAATGAATTTATTTCGATGGTATTATTATCGATTTATCAAATGTATCGATCTGATAACTCGATCTAACGAAGTTTTATTTCATTGGTACAATTTACGGTATATCATAGTTACATTGAAATACGCAAATTATATTGACCAGACACGTCGTCGGATTTGTTTTTGACGAATGAACGTAATATGCGAAAAATTAAAATACGCTTCGAAGGATTCGTATTTTAGAAAGCAATTATTTATCTTTAAATGGTAGCGTATCTTATCGCTCGTTGTCGGTATCACAAAAAAGAAAAAAAACAAAGCCACATACTATAAAGTTTATTGTATAGATGAGTGCGAATTATTTTTACTTCTTCTTTTTTTTCGTTGTTTATTTTCCTTGTTCTTTTCTTTTTTTTTTTTTCTTTGTCGTCGACATCGTATGGACGTGTTTTGTTCGACAAACGTTTTTACGCCAGTTGCAATCACCGGGATTACAAACAAACGAACTAGATAATATCACAGATCGTCATCCGTTTTAACGCGATCCCGATAGTTCAATCGATCGATCCGTGATATCATCGTATAATAAGATTTTTCGTATGAACTAATTATTACTATACTTTATATCATATTATCGGGATTGACGATAGTTGCATATATACATACATACATACATACATATATATGTATATATATATTCATTCATTCAATCATCACAGGCATAATTTATTATCGCAGGAACGATCGTCCAACTCGTCGATTTCTTATTTATTTTCCTCTTGCGCATGGTCTACCAAACGGAATCGTATAACAATATAACGAATACGTACGATTTTTTTTCCTTTTTTTTTGTTTTATCTGTACTTCTCCACCTGACATCTAGATACTCTTTTTACTTTCGATATTATTTTGATCGGATCATTTTTTTTTCATTATAATTGTCGATAATATATCGATCGATCTCGGTCGATAAATTCTATTCGCTCATCCGAGATAGGTTGATATACTTATCACAACGGACGACATCGTAGAAATCTTCTTTACCTTCGGTCGATTCAAGTCTACGAGTATATTATCATCCTAGTTACTCGTTCGAACGTTAGATGGCGGCACTGCAAATCGACTCGAAAGATCGGTCTCGCGTTGTTGGCTAGCTCTTCGCGGTAGGAGGTCCCGTCCCCATGAATGAGTTCCATGGTGGTCGAGAGTGGTAGTGATAGATTTTATTGCCGCTGCATCGGACTCGTACAGTCAACGACCAGGGTTCAAAGAAAGGGACGGGATTATGGAAGGAAAGAAGGAACTCTGATAATTCGATCTGAGAAAAATTTATTTCGTTGGTTACATTTTACGATTGAACATCGTCCTATACGAATATACGATTGATAAAGAATCGTAAGACTATTGCGGTGGTGGTTTACCATTATATTTTAGGATGAAACAAAGTACTGTTGCCGTCAACGGGAAATTTGTTTTAACCATATTTTGAAACGATACCGTATTTTGAACCTTCTCCCCGTTACGTATTATGAAAGACATACTTTCTATCTTTAATTTCGATATGTCGCATCTCTCGGCAACAACAAGTATATCTATAACGTTATCGACGGTCTGACGTTTTATTATTAACTCGACCAATTCATTTTTCAAACTTTCTATTACGTATACGTGTGACGCTATTAACAGATTCAAGAGGAAATCCATCGTGTTCGCGTTTATATTGATTTTGCCGGTTTGCCCGGTATAAAGGAATTTCAATAAAATTCCAAATATAATGGGATCGACGTCCCTGATCTGAATGACGTTATCATTATTGTCCTTCGTCATTGCCGCTAGTACAGGACTCTGTGCTAGTATCATTTTATGAGCTAGGAATACCTCATTACCCTGGACAATTATTTTCGTATCCGTACATATCTTCTCCTCGTATATTTTCTCTATGTGCTTGTAAAGATTAATATTCTCGTCGATGATATTCTCGAAGATCTCGATTATTTTACTGTGCTCTATTATAAATTCAATGTCATAAAGGTACGACGTATCGAAGCTTTGAACGCATTCGGCCCATAACGAATTATTCGAGTCTTGGGACAGCTTGAATGTGTCGCACTCCTTAATACCATTCCTCGAGATCTTTATTTCTTTAAATTGAACGTTCTCACAATCATCATTATCTTCCTTCTCGCATACCAATCGAAATTTTATTTTCCCGTGCATTAGTTTCATATCTATGAAGCACGATTGTTTCGATTCATTTAAACAAAACGCAGGACTACGGAACTCCAACAGCGTCCAATTATTTCCAAGTGTATACGAAAACCCGGTCAGAACTTGTTGATATTTGGTATGGTTTCTGACGATCGTAACGGCCGGTGGCGGCGGTGGTGTACTTCCCGAATTATCATTCGACATGTCGTACGATCGGGAAGGGAGAGAGAGAGAGAGAGAGAGAGAGAGAGAGAGAGAGAGAGAGAGAGAGAGAGAGAGAGAGAGAGAGAGAAAACGAAAACCACGCACGTCGGCTCGCGCACTTCGATTTTTCTTCTCTCGATATTCCTTTATTTTTCCAACTTAGTCCGCACTGCGCGTAATTCGAGAACGTTTTGACGGGAAGATACATATGCGGAAAATGTTGAATCTCGCAAGGATACATATTATCAAGCAATTATTTATCTTTGAATGGTCACGTATCTTATCGCTCCTTATACTTGTCGGTATAAAAAGAGGAGGCACGCTATAACAACGTTATATAGATGAGTTTGATTTATTGTCATTTGTTTTTATTTATTTTATTTTTGTACTTTTCTTCTTTTTTTTTTTTTCTTTTCTTCTTTTTATTTTTCCTCGTCATTAATAATAATATTTATTATATAATTTATAATCATAATAAAAATAATTTATATATATATATCTATAATATATTTAAATTAAGAAATTAGATTTATGAATCTACCCTATAGGCATATAATTAAATAATATTTATATAAATATTTAAACTTAATAAAATTTTTATACATATAGATATAATTAATTCGATCTAACAAACGATTTGTTTTCCATTGGTTGAAATTATAACGATTCACAACGTTGTTACGTTTGTAAATGAATTAATGACCTAATCGGTAGGTTTAATTGATTTTCATTGTAATTGTTGGTAATATATCGATCGATCACGGTCGATAAATCCCATTCCCTTATCCGAGATAGATTGATATAACTATAACGACGAACGACACCGTAGAAATCTTCTTTACCTTCGGTCGATTCAAATCTACGGGTATATTATCATCGTAGTTACTCGTTCGAACGTTAGATGGCGGCACTGCAAATCGACTCGAAAGATCGGTCTCGCGTTTGTTGGTTGGCTAGCTCGTCGTGGTAGGAGGTCCCGTCCCCATGAATGAGTTCCATGGTGGTCGAGAGTGGTGTAGTGCCACGGGCAGAGTTTATTGCCGCTCTATCGGACTCGTACAGTCGACGACCAAGAAGGGTTAAATAAAGGGACGGGAGGGCACGTGTGGCCCTGGAATCCAAGGAGTTCTAGGCGCCGCGCATACCATTCCAGCTATTCTCCCTTCTTCTCTTTCTTCCCGCAGATTATCTTTCGACTTTCCTTCCTGACTTCTTCCTCGCGCTTGGTCCCACCGTTCCCAACGATCTCGATCGTACATACACATTTTCGTCCAACGAAAACGACCGATCGAAGTCACGCGATCTCACGAGTTTCGTTACTTTGAAAAAGAAAAGGAAAAAGCATACTTTACATCCTTCGCAGATCAATCGTACACTCTCTCATTCGTTTGAATATTTTCAGATCCAAGGTATCACGATGACTTACCAAACGAATCGCCAGATTCTCTCAAGAAATTCGATATACCGTTCGTACATGCCCGATCGTCGAATCTTCATTTAATTAGCGTCAATCAATTCGTCTCGGGATTGCGGAAGGACTTTTCTCTCTTTCTTTCTTTTTTTTTTTTTTTTTAATTCGATCATACAAAAATATCTGTTCGTTCGTATTATTTATCTTTTATCATTTCTAACGCTCATATTCGTTTTATATCAAATAATTGAATCGGACTTTTAAAGCGAACGAATTCGAGAATTCTCGAACAGTTCGTATCGCGATTACGGAAGGAAGGAAGGAAGGAAGGAAGGACCTCTTTTAATTCGATCTGAGAAAGATTTATTTCGTTGGTTACATTTTACGATTGATAAAAAGTATCGTAAGATTGGTTCGGTGATGATTTGGAATAATTTTTTAATGCGAAACGAAGTACGTTCGCCGTCAATGGCAAATTCGTTTCAACCATATCTCGAAATGATATCGTATTTTGAACCTTCTCCCCGTTACGCATTATAAACGACAAACATTCTATTTTCAATTTCGTTATGTCACAATTTTCGGCAACAAGTAGCATCCCTATGACGTTATCAACGGATATATATCTTATCGCTATCACGGCCAATTCAATTTTCAAATCTTCCAATTCGTACTCGTACGCCGCCTTAATAAGATCCAAAATGAAATCGTTATTATTCAATTTAACGTTGAATTTGCCGGTTTGCCCGGTATAAAGAAATCTCAATAATATTTCGAATATCTCAGGATCGATATTATCGATCAGAATAACGTTTCCTTCATCGTTTCCATCGTGCCTCATCGCTTCGAGTACGGGACTCTGCGAGAGTATCATTTGATGGGCCAAGAATTCCTTACCCTTGACAATTATTTTCGTATCGGTGAATTTACCCTCCTCGTATATACTCCTTATGTGACGGTATAGTTTGTTCCTCGCGTCTATAACGTTCTCCCAGCTCTCGATAACCTTCGAATGTTCTATTACAAATTCGATTTTATACGTACTGCACAATTTGAATTGTATGCGACACTCGGCCCACAAAGAATCGTCATACTCGTCCGAATGATAGATGAAAGTTTCGCACCTACTTTCGTCGTTCTCCAATATATTTATCGATTTAAACTCTACGTCCTTGCTATTATTGTTCTCTCCCATTTCGCATATCAATAGAAATTGTATCTTGTCGTGGTACAATCTCATATCTATGTGGCACCATTGCGCCGAGTCCTTCAAACAGAACCTCTTACTTCGGCACTCCTTGCGCTTCCAATGATCTTCGAGATTATAGGATTCCTTGGTCAGGACTCGTTGATATTTATTGCTACGATTATTTGCATTGTTCATAACGGCCTTTGTACCTTCCGAATTGTCTTCCGACATGTCGTACGATGGGGAAGACGAAGAAGAAGAAAAAAAAAACAAAGAAGAAAAAAACAAATGAAACACACGCACGCACACACGCATTCACCTACACTTCGATATATATATATATATATACACACACTCGATATTTGTCCTATTTCTAATTTACATAGTAGTCGTCCACGCTGCACGGATGTCAATAACGTTTTGACGAATATGTTACGCACGCACGCACCCGGAAAATGTGTTGATAATGCTTTCAGAAGGAATTCGCATTATCAAACGTTTATTTATATTTATATATGGTCGCGTATCTTATCACTCGTTTTATCGGGATGATTAGAACCCACTTTATAACTTTATAGAGTTTTGCAACATAGAGAGTGTAAATTACTTTTTTGTTCTCTCTCTCTCTCTCTCTCTCTCTCTCTCTCTATATATATATATATATATATATATATATATATATATATATATATATCTTATGTATGTAGATACGACTTCCTTTGTCCAAGTCGGACAATGATTCGCTTGCTCCTCTCGCATTCTTCTCTCTATCGGGTTTTATATATATTTGAATAAAACAAATTAATATAATCTTAATATATTATTATTATTATTATTATTATTATTATTATTATTTATTAATTATTTTATTATTAATATTAATATTATCATATTAATAATATCATAACAATTATATCAATACATATATTAATTGATATTAATATTAATATTCTATCCATCACCCTCTCTATATCGATCTCGTCATATTATTCTATATTAAAATAATATCCGAACGTTTATCGTATTCCTTCTTTATCTTTTTTTTTTTTTTAATAAATGTAAATCGAAACGTACGTTACGTACGTACGTACGTATATAAATCATAAATAAAAAAATCATTCGTCGATAAAATCATTCGTCGATTTTATCGTTATTTATTAAAAACCAAAAAAAAAAAAAAAAAGAAAGAAAAAAGGAAAAGAAAAACTTAAATCGAAGGTATCCAATCACAACTCCTTATCTATGACGTTTGCGTTAATAGTAATAACCAGTTTTACTGCACACCAGTTTTATCACTCTTTGTCGTTAACGTAGATATCTACGTTGAAGTTTCTCTCTCTCTCTCTCTCTCTCTCTCTCTCTCTCTTTTTACCTTTTTCTCTTTCTCTCTTTCGCGATTAGATAAAGAAACGAAATGAAAAGAGAAGTTTACGGACGAGAAGAAAATTGGTAAGGGCAAACTTGCTATGTATATACAAAAAAAAAAAAAAAAAAAAAAAAAACAAAAAAGAATATAATAGAAGAACTTTTTCCATATTTGGAATATAGATGAACAAAATTTATTAAGCTCTGTTAAAAATCGATTGACATCCGATTTTCGAGATCTCTTCTCTTATCCCTTTTCCTCTCTTATTTTCTTTCTTTTTGTTTTTTTCATCGTTCAATTCCCCCAATTCAATTTTTCTAATCAAATTCTTCTAATTCAGTTTTCATCTTTCTCCCTTTTCATCTCCTTATTCTCTTCTTCCGAGACTTTTCTTGGTCGAGCAACCTTTCTTTTTTATTCTTTTTGCTCCCTTGCCGATCAAAAACGTAAATGTTTCATTTCAAAAGGCGAAAAGTCGAAGTAGAAAGAAAGAGATGAGAAAATAGAGGAGTGTAGATAGATAGATAGATAGATAGATGGATGGATGGATAGATAGATAGATAGATAGATAGATAGATAGATGGATGGATGGATAGATTGATAGATAGATAGACAAATAGATGGATAGATTGATAGATGGATAGATAAATAGATGGACAGATAAATAGATTGACGGTGAGAGAGAGAGAGAGAGAGAGAGAGAAAGAGAGTATGAAATGAATGAGATAATAGAGAAGGATCCGATTAGTATGTAGAGTAGACGTACAGGAATCTCTCTCTCTCTCTCTCTTTGTCTCTCTCCTTCTCTCTCCTTCTCCTTCTCTCTCTCTCTCTCTCTCTCTCTCTCTCTCTCTCTCTCCTTCTATTGTATTTCATCCTTCCTCCAATCGTTTCTTCCCTGACATTCGTCGATTTTTTTTTCCCCCTTCCTCCCACCCTTCCACCCTCCCACCCCTCCTTTTACTTCTATCCTTTTTTCACTTCCCCTTCTCGTTCCTACTTTCTCAAGAAGTAGGAAGAAGGTGTGGAGTATGAGAATGAAAATGAGAATGAGAATGAGAAGGAGGATGAGAAGAATGATTAGGAGGGGAAGAGGAAGAGGAGGAGGAAGAAGAGGAGGAGGAGGAGGAGGAGGAGGAGGAGGAGGAGGAGGAGGAGGAGAGAATGCGAGAGGAGTCGAGAGCCCCGTGTAAAAACAGAGAGGAACTACGGGGTACCGGTTCGGTGTGGCGCGTAGATGAGGTGGTGCTATGTTAAACATGGCGCCGGACAAAGCTGCCGACGAAACCATCTCATTTCAGAGCTACCCTCCTGTCTACCTTATTATATACTGACCGACCGGTGCTCACCGCATCGCTGACGTTCTCTCTCTCTCTCTCTCTCTCTCTCTCACTCACTCTTTCTCTCTCTCTTTATCTATCTATCCATCTATCTCTCTCTTTCTATTTAGTCGTCTCTCCGTCTTTCTCGTTTTCTATCTTTCTCTTCGTCTCTCTTCTTCATCTCTCTCTCTCTCTCTCTCTCTCTCTCTCTCTCTATGTCTCTCTCTCTCTATCTATCTCTATCTATCCTTATATTTAATCGTCTCTCTCTCTTTCTCTCTTCTTCTTCTTCTCTTTATTTTATCTTCTCTCTCTCTTTCTCTTTCTATCTATCTATCTATCTATCTTTCTATCTATCTATCTATCCTTATCTTTATCTTTTTTCTCGCCCAAGTCTTCCAACTCTCACCTCATTCATTTTATCTCTTCACTTCGAGCACTCTCCCTATTTCTATCTCTTTCTCTTTTTACCCTTCTTTCTTTCTTTCTTTCTTTCTTTCTTCCTCCTCCACCTCATCCTCATCCTCATCATCCTTCTCATCCTCCTTTCAATCTCTTCGTCTCTGTGTATATTCGCTCTCTTTGTCTCTCTCTCTCTCTCTCTCTCTCTCTCTTTTTCTTTCTCTTTCTCTCTTTATCAGCTGACAATTTGCACGAGCGTTTGAAAATTATTTTTTTATTTTTTCTTTTCTTTCTTATTATTCTTCTTTCTTTATTTTCGTTTCTCTCTCTCTCTCTCTCTCTCTCTCTCTCTGTCTATCTTTCTGTACTCTTCTCACGAAAATGATTAGCGAATCAACGTTACTTAACCATCAACGAAATCGCGATCATCTACGAAGAAGACAAGAAATTTAATTTTTCGAATGGAATATATATATTCGAGATCTTCCTTTTCTTTTTTTTTCTTTTTTTTTTCTTTCTTTCTTCTACGTAACAATAATTTATCGAGAATTATAATATTCACCTTTCCTTCCCCCTTCTCCTTCGTCCCCCATTTTTTGCGTCCCTACCTGTCGTTGTTAAAATTCAAATTCAGATCTCTTTCCATTCGCCATTCCTCTTTCTCTTATACTTCTACCCGTTCGTAAAAAAAAAAAAAAAATAAAAAAATAAAAAATAAAAAACGTCAGCGCTTCGAGCGATTCAACGACGGATTATATATTGCGTTGGGATTCGTGCGTATTGAATATAATTATAATATTATGTCAAAGAAATTAATTAAACGACAACATTAAACTCATTTTAATACGTATATACGTACATATATATATATATATATATATATATATATATATATAAATATATATATATTTATATATGTATATATATATATAAGCGTATAATACGTAGACGTTCTCTTATCGGTTGATAATTTACCACGAGTAATGTAACGATCCTTATATTCCCTTCTACGTGTACCACCCCCTCCCTGCTCCTCCTCCCCTCCCCCTTAATCGTTGCACTTTGTACCCGGTGCTTATCGTACGCGGAAAGCCAATTCTGACGTGTGCTAATAGCGACGGAAGTCGGTAGCACGATATATAGCACTTCCTGTTAAGCATCGGCAAATGCACGTGCGTGTCCTCTCTCTCTCTCTCTCTCTCTCATTCTTTCATTCTCTCGAACTCATCGAAAACGAGATTCCCTTCTTTCGTTACGATATATTATTATTATTGTTATTATTATTATTATTATTATTATTATTATTCTACATTAGGATCTTTAATTAGAAATCTCTAACAACATATGCAATTTATTATTTATATCTTTTACGATCTCACATGATTCTTTCGATTTATATAAATATAAAAATTTATATATATATATATATATATATATATATATATATATATATATATATATAGGGTGTCCCATAAGTTTCTTCCTTTTTTTTCGATACCAAACGAATACACGATAGAGAGGGAACTTAAGTGGATACCTTAATATATTTTTCATTGATTTACAAATATATATATTTATTTTTATAATATACATTTATATAACATATATTTATTTTTATTAATTTATATATATATATTATTTATATTTATTATTTATATATATATATATATACACACATATATCAGACAATATGTAATTAACAATTCCCTTGTAATAATGACAAAAAAAAGAAGGGGGAAAGGAAGAAAAGATTTTTTTTCTTTATATAAACACACACACACACACACACACACACACACAAAACATATGTATGTTTAGAGGTTAAAGTACATTTAAATGGATTTAAAAATAAACGCACGCGCACGCATTCGTACAAATGCACGCGTACACGGAATATACATACATGGAGAGACACATGGTCAGGAACGTTTTCTTTTTTTTTTTCACTTTTTTTTTCTTTTTTTTTTTTTTTTTTTTCTTTTTTAGAGAGGACGCCTTTCACGGATCCTTCCGATCGCCTCGTTATTCCGCGAACCGTGATCGCCAGGATAAACATCCTCTCCCGCGTTTGCCGCTGCGCTTTATAATCATTCAGGCACGGCCGTGTTTCTCGTGGGGGCCCTAAGAGTTCTCGGAACTGGACCCACGAGACGTCCTCTCTCTCTCTCTCTCTCTCTCTCTCTCTCTCTCTCTCTCTTTTACTCTCTTACTCTTTCTCTTTCTCTTTCTTTAAGCTAGTGACATTCCACACCGATACTTTTATCGTCTCGTATTTCGCGTTCGCGCGGCCTTATCCATTCGAGCTACTCTTCTTCTGCTTCTTCTTCTTTTTTTTTTTTTTTCATTCGTTCTTCTTCAATTAATTTATTTGTATTTTTCGATAATTTTTCTTCTTCTTTTTCTTTTTTTTTTTTCATTCGTTCTTCTTCAATTAATTTATTTGTATTTTTCGATAATTTTTCTTCTTCTTCTTCTTCTTTTTTTTTTTTTTCATACGTTCTTCTTCAATTAATTTATTTGTATTTTTCGATAATTTTTCTTCTTTCTCCTCCTCTTCGATTTCTCCTTATCCCCCTTTTCTTCACCTATTTTTACTCTCTTTTTTCGTTCATTGTTTCTAATCGATTAATTTTCCTTTCGCATTATCTTTCCTCTACTTCAATTCTTCTTCCATATCCTTCTTCTTTCATTTGTTATAATTTTTTTGATCATTTTATTTATTTAATTATTTATTTATTTTTTTTTT